>JAQBSW010002062.1:0-112880 GCA_029291075.1 Eudiplozoon nipponicum | reverse complement strand
ACGTGCCCAGGTTCGTATCCTGTCACGCGGCAAATTCTGGCCAGTACTTGATGAGTTCCCAATAAGGACGAAACCGGTCTACTGGATGAATTGCCTTTTCTACACTATACAATTCTTAGTTTATACTGACATATGTAAGTAATTAATGGGTCAGGTGTTTATATCAAGACCGCAACCTTGATTATAATAATTGTTATCACCACCCGCGCAACCAATGTTCGTTTAATGGGAATACTTGGTTAAACCCAATTCATCAATACAAAAATAACCACAACTCAAACATCATTCTGTATAAGAAGAATTACCCCTACATGCACGCAATCACGCACATAGACACATACGAATATGAACTCCCAAATCAACTCATAATAAGCCGCCAAAACGGAATAGAATCAAAACTGAAATCCAGACTAGTTTACATCCACTTAATCAAATGAAAACCCAGGATGTATATTAATGAAAGACTGCAATAAGTTGTTCAATATTCTCGAAATAAACCGGACATCTTCCTCTTTTTTATTGAACGTGTGTTCTCTTGCAGTATTAATTTCCATAATTTTTATCAACTTCCGCGCCTTAATAATGATAATAATGTAATTGCCTGTCCCGATGATTTTTTATGATGCTGGTCCATTTCACTCCATAAAAGGAACCTCGTGAAAATGATTAAAGAATAGATTTATTTTTGCTGCTAAGTTTTTACTAAATAAATTGTCCACTTTAACTACAATAAATTTAAAGTCAAATGAGCAAAAGGTTTGAATAAAGTAGGTATAAAAACAAGTCCAACACAGTTGTAATTAAATTCAAAATTTAACGTAATGTGCTGTAAACGATTAGTTGCCCAACTTCGGGATAGCTTCATTATTGAAAAGAAATATTTCCGAAAAGTGTAGCTGATCAAATAGAAAATATGTTAAGCTCTCACAGAATGGTGAAAGAAAAAAAACACGCCTTCATTGTGTTTAATGTATAGGCCAGCTCGAGCAATACATCAACTAGGAAGAGGTAACAAAGTATGAATAAATAAAGAGGCTCCTACTTTTACCTGCCAAAGGCATAAATAATCTCATCCAATAATGTGAAAATAACAGTTTCAACGCAGATGAATGGTTAGTTACGGAACTTTAGTTTATACACTGAGTATCAGGCAAGCCTTAAGCGTGTGTAATAAAAAAAATGTTGTTTGTGTTAGCCACTTAAGAATTGAAGTTGCAATAATCACGAAAATTTAATTTAGGTAATTTTACTTTATTAGAAAATGGATTAATAGATGAGGCGGAGGATAAAATCTCTTAATATATTTAATTTAAAATGACTTTATTGTAGAAAGAATGGTAGAAAATATCGCGCACGTCTAGCATGAATTGGGCCGTACACGGAAAATCTCCCTCGTTATCAAGCCCATTTGCCTTTTATTGATGTTTCTTATACTTGTCTTGAAATTTTTCACTTTTTTGATGAAGTTATCTATCTTAAAAACTAATTATATAACCCGATCATTTTATAAAAGGGAAATTGAAATTAATTAACAATGTTTCATCGTAGTAGTTATTACCGTAGTAAAATCGAAATTTCTTCTTTTTTTAAATACGCCTTGGAAGCAATTCATGAAAATAGAATTCATCATCGGCTAATTCAAGTCAAATTCCTACTGGTCAAAGCTTTAATGCAATCAGCCAACCACAATCACACACTAATATATAGTTTTAGAAAGGGTTAAATTACTGCAGTCGTTATCCATAATAATAAACTATTTCATAAGAAACATAAAATTAATACATTCTTACTATGAAAAATCATGAAAAAACGCTCCTACACTTTCTTCACGCCACTATTCCGCTTTGTGCAGCTGCACTGCTTAATTATGTGGGCCAAAGAAACTTCATATACTGAAATCTCAATTTTAATTCACATCATTGCCCTATTCTAACTAGATTTTTCAATGAAAACGAGGTTAATCTCGTCTGTAATAAAAGCTTGGTATTACAGCATTTTCGATTGAAAGTACACGTGCGGAAGACTTAAGAATGATGAGACAAGTATGAGCTCATCAATCCCAGAAACAGACACACTGTGAACTTGCAAATCTAATGGAACCCAGATTTTATCGACCCAAGAGTGCTATCCATTTTCCTGCATTAGGCAATTGCGGCAGAAAATCATTTATCATATTTGTGTTTTTATAACTTCGAAGTCTTCAAACAACTATCATTACAAGCACATGCACGTTCATCTAAATGAAACCACAGTGATTAAATGTCCCTTCCACTTTTCACATGTGTGACTATTTTTATTTCCATTGTGATATTCCGTATTTATGCGTGAACTTGACGGTGACACTTGACGGTACTACCGATGGACAAGTTTTGAATTTATGTCAGGATAAAAGTGTCGAAGGCTAATAATAAAATTACAAGTTAAAATTGATTGCCGAAAGGAAATTTTACATTTGACACATAAGTTCAATAAAAAGGTTTTTTGGCCTTATAAGGGACTCCAGTAAACGGATACAATAAGATAGGAAGAACTACCGATCATAAAATTCATTAATAATAGTAAATTTACACGCTAAAAAATAATCTTCCTCCAGCATTCTTAAACTTTTTATCATGAATTTGACCGCATTTTTCTTGTGCGGGACAATTGATAGCACTCGTAGGTCGGTAAAATCTTGCATACTGTACATTTTCAGGTTCTCCGATTATTGGCCTTGATTGATGGGTTCTCATTTGTTCCTTCTTTTTCAAACCTTCCATCAGCTGCTTGTCTTAAAATGAAGTTGGAGCAAAGAGGGGAAACGATGCATAATATGGCATCGATTCGTGCTCATTAGCAAACCTGTAGCAGATTTATAGTAGAATCATCTTAACTTCCTTTTCAATACGAGGCTTTTTCGTGTTTATGAAGCTATACAATGCAAATCGCAAGGAAGCTGTATTATTGATTTCGCCTTGCTTTAGTGACCTCAGTTGCATCATTTCTGTGTGTTACCTTGGTAAGAGTTTCCATTCGATGTAGATCCTCCTCCTTATAAATCACTCTTGGTCAACAATCTTGTGTTTGTTTTATATTATTAATTTCCTCATTGTTTTCTTATCTTAAAATGAATGTTATTAGTTTTCAAATTTTATTTTTCTCCGGAGTTATATGGCAGTGAAGCATCAGTAAATAAAGGTTGGTGTAATGTTGTCGGTGATGATCAAGAGAAATCAAATGAAAAGTGACATAACACGAAATAAATTTAAAAATAAAAGACTACCAAATATCTTTCGTTAATCAAATAAACAATCTTGCGTAAATTTTTCGATTATTGACTTTTTTTAAGAAAATCAAACCTACACTTCAGTTTCCTTTCCTTCTAATACATTTTCTTCATTTTCGTTCTCAATATAGCCGTCACCATTATAATTAGTTGTTGCCTCAACGCTATCTTCATCGTCAACACCGTCACCAAACTTAGAACTACTAGTGGCTTCCGAAAAACACGCATCTTCAAGGTTCCAAGCCACAACACAATTGCTAATTGTGACGCCAAACATCCACGTGCAATCAGGTCGTGTAACGATTTGTACTACATCATGCCCGCGACGTATAGTCTCCGGTAACTCCATCTGCGAACAATCCATTGACCAAGGTTTACCGCTTAGATTTGAATGGTCTTTATTTTCACTATTAGAAGCAAGTGGCGTGTCAGCATACAGTAAGCCACCTGGTGCTACAGCGGACCATGCAGAATCTTTACAGCTCATGGTCAACTTAATAGAGAAATTCGAATAGAAAAAATAAGATTATATAATAACATATCTGAAATATTTTATTATCATTATACAAAATTATACACCAGTACTTGAAAACTAATGCTAAATGCCGCATACTAGTGTGTAAGCTAATAGGGGAACCAAGTCACCATTTCTTAATGGACCACTGGCTTATCTTGTGCACATGTCATCATCTTCTTCATTATGCAAGGCATCATTAGAAAATAATATTTCAAGCCATATAACCACAAGTAAAATGAAAGAAACAAGAGGTTAAAAAAGTAATAATAATGACGAAAATAATAATTTAGTCAAACAAAATATTAAAGGTGAGTGATTTATGAAGAGGAGGATTTAGTTAATATGAGTATGTTTACCTAGGTAACACATAGAAGTGAGGCAAACTTATAGCTACAGAACCAAAATATATCCAAGTATATATATTGAATTAAAGTATAAATATAACAGAAGACTTATAACATATATATATATATATACTTAATATATATATATACTCTCTATAATTTTTATTCATTAAATAAACGTTAAGAAGCACCGTTTATCAAACAACAAGAACCCTCGCTGAATGTTCAAATATTTCATTATCATAATATGGCATTTGACTTGTCGCGAATAAATGAGTGCAATATGTTTATCTAGTGAATCGTAAAGATTTGTTATTATTGCAATTATACTTAAATAAGCGTAAACGTGCAGACATGTCAACGTATACAAGCCTAAACACAAATAAACACACACACATACTATAAGTACTCTTATCTAGTGAAACTATAGTTTTGGTTAAGAGATATATCAGTAAGTATAAATGTAGCCGTTTAAATGAAATTTATTATTCTGACTTAATAATTTCTAGATTTACTGGTACAATCAGCTGACCGTTGACAAAGGTTCCGGAACTGGATATCGAAACGATCTTAGTCAAAAGAGGCCAGTTGACGTAAGAACTGTTTCATAAAACAGTTAAAAGACTTAAAAGTGAGATATTTTTGCGAAACTGGATTAATCGAAATTACCTGATCTGTGTTTTGACTAACGCAGTTAGTTTTCCAGTAGTCCTCTTTCTTCAACAAAATATTTCGGCTACCTTTGACGGCAGCCTTCTCCAATAGGTTCATCTTTACTGGTTTTACAAAACAAACTAATGAAACAAGCGCGATAATATGGTCAGAGGAAATATCGCGATTGCTTCATTAGACTGTTTTGTAAAACTGATGAGGATGAACCAATTGAAGAAGGCTGCCGATAAAGGTAGCCGAAATAGTTTGGTGAAGCAAGAAAACTACTGTAAAACTAACTGCGTTAGTCAAAACGCAGATCGGGTAAGTTAAACGACTTTTTTGTTAGTACCTTCTGATATAGGAGCAAAAGTAATAAAAATGTTTGATGATTGTCAACTATATAGTTAAAAGGTTTTACTCGCAGTTTTTTTACTAGGAATAAACCAACAAGTTCACTATTACAGCCCACATAATAGTTTCTGGATATGCGGTAGTGAAGCATAGAAACATAAATGATCGAATATTACTGTCTATGATGAAGCTGCTGATCAGCACAGTTTAGTTTTACACTTTTCTAATAAATTCAACATTATCTAGATTTTCCAATCATTTGAATATTGGCCATCAATGAAAAACGAGATTTTTAAAATATAACTAACCGGTTCAGAGAGTAAACTTTCCGCGTTACTAGTAGATATCTCGTGATCTCGAAGCCGTTTGGAAGTTTGGCAACGTATCGTGTTGTGCTCCAATACAGTATCTAACAAAGGACATCTCCAATGAACAGTTACATACGGAACCCCAGCTACAAACCAGTTGTAATCTGACTTTAAACGAGGTTTCTTCTCATTTGTCCTTTTTTCACCTTGAGCAGGCAGATCGTCTTTCTCTGAATTCTTACATGCTTGTTGTTTCAAGTTTAGATAGTTCAAGGCCACACAGACCACAGTCGCATCGCTATCAAATAACTGAAGAAACGAAAACAAAACAGATAAATGCAATTTTAAAATGCTAAATTAAATCACAATAGTTAAATTATTAATAACACAATGACGCAATACCATCTCAACTACTAAGCAAAGAGAGACCAATATAAATGTCAAATTTAAATAAGTAAGCACCTTAATGTCGAGGAGAAACAAATTTTTAAAATTATTTATTTAAGAATATTTTGCTTTAATCACAATTTTTAATTTGTGAAATATAAACTTTAAATTAAAGCACTCTTATCGTGTTGAGAGAACGCCAAAGAATCAGAAGTGTTTACCAACACAGGAATTACCTACCAGAAATATAAATGTAATTAAAAATTACGGTCAAGCCGTAGCTGATTGCTACTGATCATGCAGAAATTTCAGTTGAGCCAATTTTATCCACTTGTAATTTGAAGTGATAAATAAACTTTATATTAGAGCATAACTTTATGATAACTAGATGTATAGAACCTAATTACACAAGGATTTATTCATTTGGTCAGAACACAACTCGACTGCAATATCTCGTCTTTTGTATAAGCAAATTTGAAAAGCGTGGACTAATTTGCGATCATGAGATACACAACGGATTCATTATGTATGTACATTTGTCAGTATAAACTAAGTAATGTATAATACAGAAAAGGAAATTTATCCAGCATTAATGAATGAATTGCAGTAGGGTAATTCGGTGGTTAGAGCAACAGAATCCGCAACAGACGTGCTCAGGTTCGAGCCCTGTCCGCGGCAAATTCTGGCTAGTACATGAAGAGTTCCCAATAAGGATAAAATTGGTCAACTGAAGGAATTACTATAATCAAGGTTGCGATCTTGATATAAGCACCTGACCAATTAATTACTTACATATGTCAATATAAACTACGAATTATATAGTGTAGAAAAGGCAATAAATCCAACAGACCGGTTTCGTCCTCAATGGGAACTCATCACGTACTGGCCAGAATTTGCCGCAATCAGGTCTCGAACCTGGGTACATCTGCTTCGTAATATGGTTCTCTAACCACTGAGCCAACACTTCACTACACAAAATTTGTATACAGTACACGATGGGTTTCCAATAAGGACGAAACCGATCTACTGGATGAATTGCCTTTTTTTACACTATACAACTCTTAGTTTATACTGACATATATAATTAATGGTTCAGGTGCTTATATCAGGATCGCAACCTTGATTAAATTAAATGAAGTGGATAGTTATGCGTATGTTGTAAATATCGACTACGTCCCAGTTCCCAGTGGTGGAATGCAACTATGTATTTGGTGTGGCGCACCTAGTTACAAATTAGTTCAGTAGTGACCAGAAGGATAAACCAAAGGCAGCATGAACGGGAAGTATAATCTCGTGCACATTTATTTATCCTTCTTGTCATTATTAAACTAATTTGTTACAAGTTGCGCACAACCTAATACATAATAGCATATATTAGTTATCGGCCACGAAAAGTATCTAACTGTTAGACTGAAACTGTCTTATTCTGACCTCTCTACTTTGGTCTGTCAAGTATGAGGAAATCTAACAGCGCTATAGTGTAACCAGTATCGCCCCGCACGATATGATAAGACATGTCATCACAAACACAATAAGGTCCAGTACTTTGTAGTCTGCTAAATTTTGAAAATGTAAGTTTCATACCCAAACATGAAATGAAGATTAGTTCAGTTGTGACCAGAAGGATAAACCGAAGACAGCATGAACGGAAAGTATAGTGTAATATCTAGCCTATGATTGACAGTAGGAGCCGGTAGTACGCCCTTTAACCACTATATATTTGGGTGAGGAATGTGGGATAATAAGACGACATTCCTCACCCAAATAAATAGTGGTTAAAGGGCGTAATACCGGCTCCTACTGATGAGTCGCCAGTAAGCTCGAAACGAATGTGCATGTAACAACACAGATATAACAAAAAAGGTTCGATACTTACTCTCTCCCCTACAACATTCTGCACACGAGATGAGATTATGTATACCGGGAATTTGAGATAGCTGTAATTATACTGAGGTAAGGATCCATCTCCTAATTGCAAATAGATGTGTATATACACACACATATATATATATATATATATATATATATATATATATATATATATATATATATGTAGATTTAGTTGTTGGGTGAAGGCATTGATGAGCGCTAGAAATATGCATATATTGAGTTTAGTTACTGAGACAAATTGTATGTTTAAAACCAGTGGTGAGTCAAAAAATAAAATATAAATAGAACGGTTTCGGAACGAGGTTACCACATATGCTTAAATCTGCTATTGTGATTATTGTGCTGTGTGTATATGTGATAATTGGCCTGAGAATGGAACGGGGATTTTCGTTCCGAAACGTAGCCAGTAAACAAAGATGTGATAGAACCGCATTTCCATTGGGTTGAATACAAACTCAGTCCGATCAAAGATAAAACGATATTGCAAATTGTGATCAATCGGATCTTTGTGAAACTGTCCATTTTAAAGCTACCACCCGCGGACGCAAAACGCGGCATTGGAAAAAAAGAATGTGCATGAGATTATACCTTCCGTTCATGCTGTCTTTGGTTTATCCTTCTGGTCACAACTGAACTAATTTGTTACTAGGTTTGCAAAACCTAATACAAACTTGCATATATATTAGCTCTCCGCAACAAACAGTATTTAATGAAATGAAGATTGCTAGTTTATTCGTAAAATCGGAGTTTTCAAAAAAATCAATGCAATATCGTCTGCGTAGTCAAAAGAGAATTCATCCAATAGACCGGTTCCATCCTTATTGGGAACTCATCAAATTCTGTGATTACCTAACTGAGGAGCAAATTTTATAAGTCCAGTGAAGTGATTCATTGAAAGTATTAAGAAGCGAGATAGTGAAACTTGTAAGAAAGCCGTATTGCTTGTGTCGCCTTGCATTGTTTTTAACTTAGCTTACGCCAGGTAGCCTAGTTCATGTGTGTTATTATGAATTATATTACCCCCTAAACAATATCCATCTTCTCATTCACTCGCCTTGATTCCTCGTTTATAGGTCTCCAGCCCATGAGAATGCGGCACTGAAACATCAGAATTTCCCAACGATGTAATGCTATTTATTACGACTGATTCCATTTTTGTGCCATCTACACGGAATGCACTTAATGGATGTCAATTGCACTAGTTGGAGCACTATTCAGGTGGCCAAAGACGCATTCTGCTCACCAAGCTACCCATGCCAGCCGGGTCAATATTTGGAACTGCAGAAGAGGTAGGCCGGCGCACTCAAGGCGAACACCATTATTTGCTACGTATATAATTTGCATATGCTACATAATCCCTTCATTAACAACAATCTCAACGGTAGAGAGTCGTTTTCTTTATTATAGGCGCTGGTTCTCCGGACACACACTGCGCAGGAGACATAGACCTCTGTGTATGTTATTTTAGTCTCTGGTACAACGAATGATGCAATTTCGTTCCAAAATAAAGAAGTAAATACCAATTATTTACTTTGAATTTTGGGCGATCTGATATAATTCAAAATTGGAAAGTAGGAAACCATGTAGGGAACACTCTTTTCAACAAAACCTCTAAACAATAATGAATCGGTATGTGATATTTCAGTAAATATGAGATAACTTATACTCATAAGTTTAAAAAAAACAGTTCAAAACCACGCGTTATATTCAAATAAATACAGCGAGAAGTCAGCAGGAGCATTCCTAAACTCTTACAGCTTATGTGCAAATATCGTTAAAAAATAAATAACTTGGAGCATTTGAACACTTTAACACCTCGAATGCATCTTCTTCATTGGCCCCGTAAACTTGTCATATACAGTAACACAAAACACACTATTATACTAAAAGAAACAATTTGAAAAACTCTTTTCATAACTGCCTATCAAGGAGTATGAAATGTAAACTTATGAAAGCTTTAAATGGTTTGACGTGGTTCTAGGCAATGTAATTATGCTCAGACCGGATAACAGTCCGGAATTCTTTACTATTTCGTTGTTAACGTTCAGTGTACAACATTACCAACTTTATATTTATTTTATTGAAAATGCTGATCAGATTAACAGCAATTGTGCCACCTTTCTTTGAGAGCATTTTAATGCGGGCTTCGAGACAACAAAATTATAGTCTTTTCAAAAATTATTTGGGATAAAAATCTCTTCCACAAGCAAATTCTCTAGTGAGAATAATTTTTTTGCCCACGTGCCCACACATCTCTTTAAAATAAGTACACAAAACATGTCGGCAATTTTGTGAACAACTAAAATCGAAAGAAGATATAGGTAATACTGTTGCGAGCTCAACATTGAAGAGGATCATTTTAATTTATTATGAACTTTCGTTTTTATATTAATAAATTTCCTGTATTAAAAAAGTCAAAACACCGTTCGGCGAAGATATAAATATAGAGGTTACAGCATAACCTATTTTGTTACTTACCTACCGACTGCCGAAAGTGCTATATTGCATGGGGATACCGTATTTTTAAAATAAAAGCTGTATAATACACCTAACACCAAAACCAGTACACATGAAATTACCGTTTTCCGTAGTTGGCTATTCGTTGCTTTGTTTGCTTCAGATTTTCTCACTATTCTTCGCCCATTCAATTCATCTCGCCATCTAACACAACGTGGTCTTGTCGACAACTCGTTATGTCTATATAGGCCTTTTTGTAATTTTGTTTCAGACTGGATATCTGGTACATTGTGAGAGTCATTGTAGTTAGGCTGACCAACGTCTCTTGGTACTAGAAAGCATAGCCAAGAAGAATGCGCAACGTATAACGGTTTCCTGGCGTCGCTCATTTCTTCGTGTGTCCGAAAGTTACTAGAAACCATCTCAGTCTGAAGCCGGCTGCATTTACTGTAATGAGGTGCAAACTGAGCCTCCGTCATTGACTGAGCAGGCCGTCCAATGCAGGTACGCCGAATAAATGGAATAAAATTATCTAACATGGGTATGCGATTCAGTGTAGCAACTTCTGAATAGCCAGATATTTCACTTGTAGGTTTCACACGGCGAGGCCAATACACCATAGACAAATCTAGATCAGTTTCAGTCTCTTCTAATACTTTCAATCTATTGTCAACTGATTGTCGTTTAATCTCAGTAGCACAATTAGAAGCAGGATGAAGATGTTTCGGACAAAAGGCAGAACTCCTGTGTGGAACTCCGCAACCTTCTAAATTATCTATCGATGATGTTGATTTAATGAAGTCGGAAACTTTGCCTGTTTCTCTGATTGCAGTCGTTTGTTTTGACAGTGGCGCGGAAGACGACACAAATGACGCCGTGGCTTTGGTTAGCTGATTGTTGCGTAACAATGCAAGCCTATCTAAATAGCATAGTAGCAGAATTGATTCCAGTCTATTCAAAATACAACAAGAAAAACGAAGATTTACATTTAAGAATTATCTAAACGCATAAACGTGTGTATAGATAGATAACCAGCAGAGCAGTACGTCGGATATCACGAATAGGTGCTTCACGGTCGTGTAACCAAGAAATTCATAAACGCATATAAACAAATTTGTACTTAATTACTCATTCAAAATTTCATATGTAAACAGAAGGCAAACAAAGAATTGGAATTTTCAGCATAGCAAAACAAATAGGCAATTTCAAATAATGTATTTTACTACTTCAAAAGTATAATTGCATAATATTATGTTCACACTCAGTAAGAGCAGCACTAATGTAAATGAATCAACCAACGTATATTGAATATTCAATATAAATAAACTGACGCTGAAAATATTTAGGTTCCACTATAGCTGCCAGTACCTGAACAGCTTTGTAAAGTTATGTATCCGCAGGATCAGCTGAGCATCACACAACACGTTCTAAACGGCCGCCCTTTAATGTATCATCAGCATAGAACGCTGTTTGTAACGGCAATTGCGTTGGTCGGGGCATTTTTTGGAAAGCTGATTTCACACTCTGCTAGCCGGACTACCGAAGGAACTCCAGCAGATAGCTTAAACTGCACTATCGATCACTTGACCACAATGCACCGTACTCTCACTAACCAAGAGTCAATTAAATGAGTGGAAATACGTAAGTCTAGTGGCAAGCCAGATTAGATAGAGGCTTGATGGAATTTTCTATATCGGTACATTCTCCTCCGGAACATTTCGTGCCGAAGATCTAGAAATCCATTTATGTAGTCACGCACCAGGTCCCTGAAAATTAATAGTTAGCGAATCCGTTTAATATACATGTTGCTGTTCAAATAATTGCTTTCAGTTTAAAAAATGTATCTATGCAACCTCGTTCTGGCCAGAATCTGACTTGTTCTTCTTTAGTATGTGATGCCCGACTGGAGTCGAGCTTTTATGATTATGGTTAAGGCAAAAATTACGATTTAATTTTTTTAAAGATAGGAATGATATTTCGGCTCATTCGAAGAAACCGATGCGGTCTCCTTAGTCCTTACAGTACATAGAACGTTAGTAAACTCCGCTCAAATTATGCTACCACCTGTCTTTAAATAAGAGCGGAGGGGAATCATCAGGATTTGCGGCATTGCCTTGTCTAAGGATAGGATTGTTTTCAGTTTTTATAACTCTGATAGTTGTTTGGAATTAACGTTCCACATTGTTGATACAGGCACACTTTCGAGGATCGTGAATGATGCAGATTTAGAGGAAAATTGATCTTTGAAATGTTCAGCCCACCCATCAAGACGACGATTATTGTTACATTTATATTTTGATTCGCTAACTATAAATTTTCAGCGACCTGTTGCGCGACTACAAAATTGGCTTTCTAAATCTTCGGCACGAAATGTTCCACAGAAGAATGTACCGATATAGAAAATTTAATCAAGCCTCTCCATTTAATCTTGCTTGTCACTAGACTCTTACGGATTTCCACTCATTTAATTGACTTTTGGTTAGTGGGGGTACGGTGCATTATGGTCAAGTAATCGATAGTGCGGTTTAAGCAATCTGCCGGAGTTGCTTCGGTAGTCCGGCTAGCAGAATGTGAAATCAGCTTTCCCATAATAGCCGTCTTATATACTTCAAGATTGCTTTAGACTCAGTGGATCTCAAAGTTCTATTCGATACTCCGTTGTAAAGTAGTATGTCCATTACGTAGGGAAAAACAAACTTCTTCACAAACCAAACAACTCTGATCGAGTTATAGTCTACAACGAATTATCACACAATTTTAATATTAAAAGTAGTGTTTTTCTAGAATATGCACGTGCCTATTTTGATTAATTTTTTATAGATTCCATTGTAGACTATACCTTTCCATACATTAAGGATGCAGACGTCGAATTTATCTTGATCGTTGATTAGTCGATATTTTATTATTATTTGACAAACTGGGCTACCTTGAAAAGTTTAGCATTTGTCGTTCCCACTTTCTGTTTCATATTCGCTCCGCCTATATGGAAAATAATTCTACAGGATCACTCATCACTCACTGTGGCTGCAGGGCGACGATCTGAACGTAATTGACAGGTCTACATACATTTTCGGCTCTATCAATAACTTAGGCAATAAGAGCGACGTGGTGAATATGTTAATCGCGAAAGCTAGAATAGCATTCTCCAACTTTGTTATCTCACCCTGCTATAAAAGTCGTGTGTAAAATGCGTTTTAACGTGCAGTTTGACCATATTCTAGTAAAACTTGGTCATCTAGAGTCAAAGGAATTAAACGATTGCAACGAACTCAACTACTGTTGTTTGAGAAGCACGGCCCAAATAGGTTACCAACAACGAATCAACAATGCCGATGCACGTAGACGCATTCTGTGATTTGCTAACTACTGCCTTTTGTTGGACTAACAAAGGAGGCTCCATTAACTAAGTTGTTTCAATCAAGTTTTTCATTGGCCTTCAATACGTTTGCACAGTAGTGCATTATTTTCTCAACCGGCGCCAGACTGGTGTAAGAAATAACGTTGACACATTACACACGGCCTAAAATAAAACTAAAGGATCCGTTTGTCTATCACGTTTGGGTCCACATACGTACCATACTTATTCGTTGGAAACCGTGCGTGATATCGCATCGAATCTAGATTAGCGACGATCATGCTTTAGATTTCAAATAAGAGCATCTTCTTAACTTCAATTTTTCGTTGGACACGATTAACTGTGAGCTTTGGACATTGTTATGGAGCGATACTGTGAAAACCGGAACAAACGATATTCCAATAGATATATGCCTAGATAAGTATCTCCACCTGAACTGGATCCCCCATCTCATAAGTAACTCAGTTTAATAGATTTAAAAAAAATTATTTTTCATTATGGTATCTTAACAGTTATTTTTTATAATATTTTTCTTCTTTTTATCAAGTTCATAATACAGTGAAGCATTAGGTATCAATGGTAGATGTATTGATTTCTGTGATTATGATGTATGAATACGTGTACTAAAATAAATACCATAATTTAAGAAAATAATCTGATGGATCTTTGGCAGTTAAGCATAGGTTTTTAAAAATCCGAAAACTTACGCAAAAAGTTTTATGATTGTCAATAACGCCTTATATAGGGGAACAAAATTGGCAGTAAATCGCTTCAAATCATACTCCCAGCTGTATTTGTTGGTCTTCGACTGGTTTAGTAAAAAACCTTTCATATTTTATTTACATTTAGTCGGAGACTCTGACCTCCGGTGAAAACCGCAAGAATGTTGTATTGCCAACATAGCGTTGCTTTTAGGCCTAATGACCATAAAGGCGTTGTGTAACGGTCTAGGTTGGCTCATTTCTTTATGTTACCTAGGTAAATATTCTCACCTGAACTAGATCATTCTCTTTATATATCGTTCTCCACTAATAAATTATTTTAAATCACTAATTTTACCATTATTATTAATTTTTAATTTTTATTATTTACTTTTTCTCGTTGTTATATGGTAGTTAAGCAGAAGTTACTAACGAACTTGTATTGCTGTGCGTCACCATGCAGATGACGATTATTAATATTATTATTTATGTGTGTACGTATTTGACCTAAAACAGTGCAAGGTCAGGGTGTAGCGTATAGCGTCCATACGTGAGTCTGTGGCTCTACCTATTGCGCCACCCTGCCGCACGCTACACCCAATTTTCAGTTATATTCTAACTTACACTTCTTGTTAGCCTTTCCTTCAAGTGAAGCCTATAATGTACCTCTTTAGACTTGAAGTTTTAACTAGCCACCTACAATATGCCATTGTAAACCTGGGGAAGTGGTACTGAACCGACCATTTTAAATTAAGCGATCATTGGTGGCGCGGGCGATGATAACATTCATATAGTTCAAGGTTGCGTAAATGAAATGAACACCAATCACATTGTATGTATAAATTTGTCAGTATATTTGAATAATTGTTATCACCGCGTGCGCAGCTAATGATCGTTAAATCACAAATGTCTAATACAGTACCATTTCCCCAGGTAGCGATGTATCTGTTCTATAGTGGCAGGTTGGTGTAGCTAATTTTAACTTTTGGTCGAACTAGAAACTAAATAGTACCTACCTCAAGAAAAAGTTAACACAAACCATTAGTTAGTATATAACGAAATACCGTGTGTAGCATGAGGCAGAATAGATAAGTGATGTGCAGTAACAGACTCTGAAGCAGACGTGCATAGGTTCGAGCCCTAGCCGATGCAAATTCAGGACAATATTTGAAGAATTCCCAATAAGGACGAAATCAGTCTACCGGATGAAGTGCTTCTTATACATAATGAAATGTTTAGTTTATTCTGACAAATGTATACATATAATGAGGTAAGTTTTTATATCAAGATAGCAACTTCGATTTAAAAAAGTATTATCACCACACATGCACCAAATGATCGTTTAATTATAAGTACGCATCATAATTCTTCATTGGTTACCCTGTGCAAAACGACATCGAATCGTGCTCAGTAGCGTTATTGTTTCAGATCCCTGGTGGGGTCCTCTTCTTGTTAGCCGTTTTTTTCTTTGGATAACCGGTTAAATTGCGAGGTTTGCACTTCGCTATGAAGTAATACTGTAAAAATCTAAGCAAATTATATTGCTGAAGTCGCCTTGTCTCGAATTTGACGGCCTATTTCCAATTGTGTAATGCTTTAGGTGACCACTTTCTGTGTGCTGTGTAGGTAGGTATTTTCAACTAGGCTAGATCCACTTTCTCATAAATCTTCTTATTTAAAATGTTCTGCTGTAAAGCTTCGGCGTTATTATTGTTATTAACTTATTTATTTCTTTTTTACAAATGTCATGCGGCAGTGCGGCATCTGTTATTAAATGATATTGTATTCCTGGTAGTGAAATATGATGATTATGTACATTACAGCACCGTAAGGACCAACTAAACGTAAAGAGAACAGAGAAAAGTCAATTGTAGTGCGACTTCAGAGTATAAACCCAGTATATATGTTAAATGACCGTAAAGAGTACCACTTTATTAATATAGAAATAAACTATCACCGAAAGGCATTCTTGTTTCCATTAACTTGAAAGAAGAATTATTCTTACCGTGGAGATCTGCGCAACAAATCCTGAAGTTGTGGCAATACCACGGCCAATTTTGAATCGTCAACAAGTTTTTCGCAACAAAACAAGCACTTGTCGTCGCAACTTCTTTTTAATTTGACGTCACTTGATCTTATTTTTACTAGTTCGATTAGGTTTTCGTCGTTATGTTGATTATCATTCACTGGGTGTTTAGCAGACTGAGCACTAGTTAAAAGATTATGACGACGAAGAATTTGAGAATGAATGTTTGAATGATGATTGGGCAGATAATTCCAGTCATTCATACCATCACCATGGCCCGAAACTGAGCCATATTTTCCAAATCGGCTACAATCCCATTGATCGAAAATAGCGGCATTACTCTCTGAAATACACCGCGTGGATGCTGAGGCTGGCGAATTGTGTTGACATACAAATGATTCCTCTGCACTGCGACATATCCTATGCAGACTAACAAGCAGATCTAAAATAATCCCGCGGCCACAAGATGCTTATTGCAGACAAGAAACAAAAAGAAGTAGACTATGTAAAGAACAGGTAGTACTTAGATTATTGGAGTAGTGCAACTAAACGAAACTAATCGTAGTGCTTAATCAGTGTTAAAACAGAAACTCATTATATTTTATCTACTTAAATAAACAATTAAAAAATTAAACGATAACAGTAAATATAGTTTGGATTTAAAGCAACTATGTAACTGTTTCTTTGTGTGTCTATAGCATTTTGATTTTTTTACACTACTCAAATAATAGTTGACCAGTTAAGCAATCGTTGACTGCGCGGGTGGTAATAACAATTCTTTAAATCCAGTTACCGAGTTTGATATAAGCTACCAATCCCATTGCACCTAACCAGTTGCAAAACATAGCGAAATTAAAGTCCTTTACGCGTAAGGACGCGTGTCGGTCTTCCATGGTAATTATCAGATCACGACGGCACACTAACATACGAGGACCATACAGCAATTAATATATAAGTTATGGAAAATCGGCCATGCGGTCTGTAGCAATAGCCAAACTTGAGGCCGAGAACGCTCCAATAGTTTGATATAAGGCTGAAGTGAATACAGCAGAAAGTACTCGCAGAATTGCACGAATTAAGATGAAGCATCCAGCTCAATTATGGAAACAGCCTCCGCGCTGCAGAAGTGAATATAAAATAAAAAATATTTGTATTTTCTTTTACTAACTGAACACGCTCTATACCAGAAAACGCCTATAAATAATTAAATAAAAATAAAGCATTTGCGCTGAGTTGAGCAAAATGACTTCTGGCGGATTGGAAAACTTAGTAAGAGTATTGTCTGCACGAATTAACACTTTAACTGCGGAGCTAGGGGTAATTTAGTCTTGGCTTGACGACACAATTTTAATAAATAATGAAGGAATCCACATGAACGACCCGACCAATATAAGTGAAGTCAACAATGGTGACCGCGCCGAAAAGACAGCAGACTGACATATGCCGGGTTTTTTATACGAATCGATGAGTTTTTCCCGACCGTCATCAGAGTTTAAGCCTATGCTTGCGTCCCTGGATGTGGAAAGGCCACAGTTGTGGTTCGAAATATTTCAAGCATTTATTCGAGCGCAAGGATTCCCTCTAGCAACAATTATTGTGCACGTGGCGGTCCAGGAATTTGTCGACTGGATAGTTGCAATCCGATTAGAATTTCCAGTCGACCTGACGTATGAAGAATATATAAGATGAGTCTTGGATCTGTTCCGCGACAGTCCGCAGGAGCTGTTTTCAGGACTGTACACACTGAAACCACTATCGGCTGACGTGTCCTTTGGTAACATGGCACGCATCAGGCGGTGATTGTCCCAGATAACTGAGACTTTTCCCTGTATTGTGTCCACCTATATTGGATGGGCCATGCACTCGTATGTCGTCTGTGTTTATTATCAGCGCATCGTTCAGACGAGACTTAATTATGCCTAATTCTGCAGTTAAATTATTCATTTAAGAAGTCAGTTCTTGAATCAACGTTTCGGAAGCCATTTTTAATGTGCTTTATATTTACTCAGTTATATATAGAATTTTGTTCGCATAACTAGCATCGATTTAATAAGACAAATTTACAAATATTAATTAATTTATGTTCACTTCGGCTCCAAGTCTGCTTTTATCATTGGGCTGACTTCATTCTTATACGGACGCTTCTGCGATGAATTTCTGTTGAAATAATGTCTGCCCTAGATAAGACTCTTTGTTCATTATTTGTCTAAAGGTGGCTATTGCCACGCCCTGGTTGCAACCGAATAAGTTCATCATGTTTATGCTGCTGGATCCTACCAGATATGGTGGATATGAAGCGAGCAGTTATTCTTGGAAGGAAAAACTCAGGTTTTACAAAGTTCGGCTATGATAACTAGCAAATTGGCTTCTGCGACATTACGAATGAATCCCGGTATAAAATTCGGCAGGGGCGACATACCTTATTGGAATTCTTTGCGGCATTATCAAAGAGTCTGGGACGGACGGCAACAGCTAATGGCTTGGAAGAAAGGTCAATATATAAAGACAAAAGCTGCGACGAATTCATCGCCGAAGGGTGGCAAAATCTGTTTAGCTGTCCTAGAGAACGACCAGTTCAATGTGGAAATAGGGCCAATCATCACACCAATAATGATAGTCGACATCATGCCCAAAATATAAATCCTTCGGATGCTCAGATTTCTAGATCGAGAGAAGACAAGCAGAGCACCCAAAAAAAGTGTTCAGAATCAGATGGCCTTCGACGAAAAAGAAGTATTGGAAACATTTCCACACGCAATACTTTTTAATAAAGTTAAATTTTTGGAACTATTCAGTGGACAGCCAGTAATGATGAAATTGGAAACATTTCCACACGCAATACTTTTTAATAAAGTTAAATTTTTGGAACTATTCAATGGACAGCCAGTAATGATGAAATTGGATAAGGTATCTGATGTGTCGGTATTACCAATAACTTTGCCGTTAAACGACGTAAAACTTACGAGAGCAAATTTTTGTCAGGCATCGGACACATCTATGGTGGCTGCGGACGAATGGGACACTAAATAATTAATAAATGAAGATATCTACTATGTCTTTTGTTGTAGCGAATAGTCAAATGCTCCTACTGGAGCTTGATTTCATTAGAAAATGGGTTAAGACGATGTAGCAATAGCCAACCTTAAGACAAAGAACGAACAAAGGGGCTTATCTAGAGCTGGCATTAATTCAACAGAAATTCCTCGCAGAAGCGCCCGTATAAGGATGAAGCAGTCAGCCCAATGGTGAAGTGAGCATAAAGTAATTAATATTTTAAAATTTGTTTTATTAAATCGATGCTCGTTATGCGAGCAAAATACTATATATAATTGAGTAAAAATATGGCTTCTGATGGGTTGGAAACGTTGATTCAAGGACTGACTGCTCAAATGAACAATTTAACTGCAGAATTATGCATAATTAAGTCTCATCTGGACGACACACTGATAATAAACTCCAACGATATCCACGTGCATGGCCCAACCCATATAGGTGGACATAATAGACGATCAATTGTCAAATTAAACGTATATGCTTCTCGAAGCTGAGAAGCACGAATTCAATAAAGTCAATATGCAGCTCTAAGGTGCAGGAGGCGACCAGTTGTCTAACCCGGTGTTGGAAAAAGTTTCAAAACAAATACAACACCATATTCCGACCTCCTGATTGTAGCGAATGTCCGAGCCAACGGTCGATCGCTTTAAACTAAGACTAAAATTAAATGAATGTTATAAATAACCAAAGGTATATGGTGCTTCCTCATAGAACCTAGCAGCAGCGACTCGGGCAACACAAGTGATGAGAGGTATTTTGAAAAATCCTCATCTGCTTTTCGAGTAACCATGGTTTACGTTACGCAGAAAAATGGTTCGTTCCGACCAGCAGCTGATTTCTAGCAATTAAACTCTGTGACTAAATCTGACCCGTATCCAATGCCGACTCAAAGTGATTTGTTCCTACAGCTAGCGGGAGGCAAATTGTATGCCGTGCTTGACCTTATACAGGGATTTTGAAAAATTGGCGTTCGGCCCGAAGATCCGTGGTAGTTAGAGGTGCAGGTACCAAAACTTAATTTCTAATTCACTCAGGTCTCATTTTGTCTGAGGAACGCACCGAAAGTGTTCCAATAATGATGGAATATTTCGTGTCCGATTTACCCTGTACAACAGCTTACGTTGACGATGTTATTATATGGTCACTACTGAACACCATTTACGTATTTGGCTGCAGAAAATTTTGTCCAAAGCCATAGAATAACGATTAAGTTTTAATGCAGATATTGTTCAGGTTTTGAGCCGGTTTATTGGTACGGTGAATTTCTATAGAATATATTTCGCAGTAATGGTGGTTACGCAACAACCCTTGTCTAAATCAACTAGTGCCAAGATACCGTTTCGTTGGACAGCGATGTCTCAAGAAACGTGTATTCCATGTCAACAGAAATTATTAAACGCAACTATTTTGACCTTGTCGGTAGATATGTTAATTGTTACAAATGTGTCAGATATTGGTGCTAGAAGCGGATGGACGTCTAGCGCAATATATAAGTCGCACACTTGCTAAGGCTGAGCAAACCTATCGCGTAACAGAAAAAGAATTACTTACCGTACAATGGGCACTACGAATGTTTATGTATTTTGTCACCGGTGGACAGATGGATATCATTATCGATGATAAAGCACTAGTTTATTGGCGATCACTGGCAAGTGAAAAGAAAAGAGTACACTTAGCTATTGAAAGGTTCGAGGAATACGATGTAAGAATTCATCATAGAACCGATATCGAGAATACGGCAGCCGATTTAATCAGTATGCGAATTTTCACTTACTAAGGTCTCTGACGAACTGGAAAATGATGCCACATACCAGGAAATAGTCCTTCAGTTAAAAAACGACGCAGTGGTATCCGCATTATATAAAACGTTGAGCCTGCAAAATGGCCTATTTGTTCGAAAAGAAATACAATCAGTGCAATGTTTTGTGCCGGAGTCTATATAAAAAGAATTGATGGCATTCTGGCATGAAATGTTTGGACATCCCCGCGCCGGACATTGCAATCGCGATTGTATTGGTCTGGCATGTCTAAAGAAATTCGTCAACAGTGCACAATATGCCAGCAATGTAAATCATAAAAAAAGTAAAAAGGTCACCCCGATTGCTTTCATTGCCACTGCGCGAAAACTATTTCTTCATATTCAACTTGTAGGACTACTGCCTGTTGCTCGTGGTGAGGCAGCTTATGTGTTTTTCATGGCAGACAAGGTTACTCGATGTTTCCAGCTTCTACCACTGAAGAAAAGCAAAACAGATTATAAAGTGCTTAGAAGAGCGCTGGCTCAGTCGATTCGGTGCACCACAAGTTATTGTTACCGACCCGGGTGCACAGTTCGAATCGAGAGAATTTAATCAGTGGTGCAAGTAACTAGACATAAAACGTTCCTGCGCAGCCACTTATCACACGCAGACCAGCGCGATGGTTGAGTGAGCACAACGGACGAAATAAAAGGTATTGTGATGTTGATGCCACGAGACCCCGGGATCCTAGAGAGACAAATTACATTTTATCGAGCGGGCCATGCGATTTACAATATCAAAAGCTACAGGATTCGCCCCAGCAACTATGGTCAATGAAGGGCATATTAAACGGCCAGGTGATGCAGGATCCCATGAGCGCTGTACCCTAGCGGATATTCAGGAGTGCCTAAACCAATTAATTGATATATGAGCGCCGCACACAGACAAGCCTATGCCAGACGACCTACAAACTCGCTTAAAGATCGGCGACTATGTCATGGTCGTAAAGATCGAGAACATTGCACTGTAGGCAGTCAATTATGGTTCGTATCGTATGAAAAGAGTGGACGTGGAGCACAATAAAGTTGTTGTTAACATGCCCGACGGCCCACGAACTGTCGCACTTGATCGTTTAAGATGTAGCAATAGCCACATTTAAGGCCAATAACGCTCCATTTGTTCTATCAAAGACTGAATTAAATACAACATAAAGTCCTCGCAGAAGTGCACGAATTTAGATGAAACCGTCATCCCAAGGATGGAAGCAGCCTTCGAATCGCAGAAGTGAATATAAATAATAAATATTTGTATTTTGAGTTACTAAATGGACGCACTTCATACGAGAAAACTCCTATAAATAACTGATTAATAATAAAGAATTTGTGTCGAGCAAAATGACTTCTGACGGATTGAAAAAAATAGTAATAGTATTGTCTGCACTAATGAACACGTTTACTGTGGAGTTAGGGATAGTTAAGTCTCGGCTGGTCGACACACATATAATAAATTATGAGAGAATCCGCATAAATGACCAAATCAATATAGGTAAAGTCAACACGGCTCCCACTCCATGTAGCGTCGCATACATTTTACTTGACCAGAAATGTCGGCTGGTCAGGTACAATGCAATTGTGTTTATTTCAAGCTCGCAAATTAGTTTCAAAGAACTCAAATAGAAGTTCAGCTTTCGTTGGCCAATGATTAAAAAAATTGTATGACGATCTCGGATGATATTTAAAAGTGTGTGCAGTGTATTCATAACAAGTTGACTAATCAAGTCAGTACTGAATCGTTAAATAATATACACATCATATTTTATCTATGAAAATCGTAGTGTATCCCTTACATCTTTGAGCACAATTTGCTCTGTCCATTGGTATTTAGGTACAACCTGTAATGTAGATTTGTAAGCGTCTATTGCGTTTCGATCCTTATTTTCTAGGATCTTGGTAATCTTGTCCAAATTTATATAATTATATGACTTCTAAGCATTTCTATTCATAGCTATTAAGATTAAAATCTCCTTCAGGTTGGAAAAGGCAAACTATATATCATTGAATAACTATTCGCCAACGCGACTACAGCATATATATATATATATATATATATATATTATCGTCATTATCAAGCACAGCAATCGTCATCATTATCATCATCTTTGGGTCTAAATGGATGCCATATGAGCTCCACCTAAAAGGAAAAAAAGACTAACCAAATACATGCTAGTATATAACTGAAAATTGTGTGTATTGTGCGGCAGGGTGGTTCAGTAGTTAGAGCAACAGATTCCGTGACAGACGTGCTCAAGTTGGAGTCCGGTCCGCAATAAATTCTGGATAGTACGTGATGAGTTTCTATAAGGACGAAACCGGTCTACTGGATGAATTTCCTTTTCGACACTATACAATTCTTAGTTTACACTGACAAATGTATGTAATTAATGGGTCAGGTGTTTATATCAAGTTCGCAACCTTGATTATAGTAAATTTTATCACCGCCCGCGCAACCAATGTTCGTTTAATTATATAAATGTTAAGTAGCTAGTCAAATATATATTATTGTGTCCACCTATATTGGTTGGGCCGTTTATATGTATTCCATCATAATTTATTATTAATGTATCATCCAGTCGAGACTTAATTATACCTAATTCTGCAGTCATATTGTTCATTTGTGCAGTCAGTCCTTTAATCAACTCTTCCGAACCATCAGAAGCCATTTGTAAATTTCACACACATGTTTTATTTCTAATCAAGTATATATTGGATTTTGCTTGGATTAGGAGCATCGATTTTATATTCACTTCAGCCCGAAGTCTTCTTCCATCATTGTACTGACTGCTTCATTCTAATACGGTCGCTTCTGCGAGGACTTTCTGTTGAATTAATGCCAGCCCTATATAGGGCCCTCGGTGCGTTATTAGTGCCTAAGGCGGCTATTGCTACATATATCTACACATTTTTTAATTCACGCGTTTATGTTTTTCTAATTTGATACAGCAACAAATACGATAATCATTTATTTAAATCAAGGTTGCGATCATTGTAAGGCTGTTCATTTAATTAAGATACGATAATCACCAATCCAACTGTACCTAATCTGCCGCACAATATATAAAAAACTACCGTTGGTTGCAAATACGCCCGAGATTCGACATATGATTTACGATAGCCTTGCCATACTGTGCGATAGGTTAGATAAATGAAGTACTGAAAAAACAATCTTATCCTTTAAATCACATTTTTGAGCCTGAATTAAACACCAATTCCATTTTATTTACCCAGACGTTTCTATGTCGTTCGACAACTGGTTTAATAAACTGGGATCGGTGTTAACATCAAGCTCGAAAGGTTTTTATATAATTGTTACTGCCACCGGCACAATCAATGACTGTTTAGCTGTATATAACTACGTAATGACAAATTCCAAAGCCAAAAAACATTTATCGAATTGTTATAATCAAGGTTGCGGTCTTGATATAAACACCTGACCCATTAATTACTTACATATATCAGTATAAACTAAGAATTATATTGTGCAAAAAAGGCAATTCATCCAGTAGACCGGTTTCGTCCTTATTGGAACTCATGTACTGGCCAGAATTTTCCGCGGACAGCACTCGAAACTGGGCACGTCTGATTCGGAATCTGGTGCTTTAACCACTGAGCCATCCTGCCGCACAATAAACTGCTCACAATTTTCAGTTATATACTAACTAATGTAACTTGGTTAGTCTATTTTTCCTTTAGATAGAGTTCATATGGCATCCATTTAGACACAAAGTTCCAACTAACCATCCCCAATCTGTCATTACTGAACAGACACCACACTACATGGGGAAGTGGTATTGAAATGAACATTTATATAATTAAACGAACATTGGTTGCGCGGGTGGTGATAACAATTATTATAATCAAGGTTGCGGTCTTGATATAAACACCTGACCCATTAATTACTTACATATGCCAGTATAAACTAAGAATTGTATAGTGTAGAAAAGGCAATTCATCCAGTAGACCGGTTTCGTCCTTATTGGGATCTCATCAAGTACTGGCCAGAATTTGCCGCGGACAGGATACGAACCTGGGCACGTCTGCTTCGGAATCTGGAGCTCTAACCACTGAGCTATCCTGCCGCACACTACACTACACACAATTTTCAGTTATATACTAACTAATGTAACTTGGTTAGTCAATTTTTCCTTTAGGTGGAGCTCATATGGCATCCATTTAGACCCAAAGTTCCAACTAACCATGCCCAATCTGTCATTACTGAACAGACACCACATTACATGGGGAAGTGGTATTGAAATGAACATTTGTATAATTAAACGAACATTGGTTGCGCGGGTGGTGATAACAATTATTATAATCAAGGTTGCGGTCTTGGTATAAACACCTGACCCACTAATTACTTACATATGTCAGTATAAACTAAGAATTGTATCAGTGTAGAAAAGGCAATTCATCCAGTAGACCGGTTTCGTCCGTTGACGTTGGGGACTCGTCAAGTGGACTGGGCCAGAATGGATGCCATATGAGCTCCACCTGAAGGAAAAATTGACTAACCAAGTTACATTAGTTAGTATATAACTGAAAATTGTGTGTAGTGTAGTGTGCGGCAGGATAGCTCAGTGGTAAGAGCACCATATTCCGAAGCAGACGTGCCCAGGTTCCAGTCCTGTCCGCGGCAAATTCTGGCCAGTACTTGATGAGTTCCCAATAGGGACAAAACCGGTCTACTGGATGAATTGCCTTTTCTACACTATACAATTCTTAGTTTATACTGACATATGTAAGTAATTAATGGGTCAGGTGTTTATATCAAGACCGCAACCTTGATTATAATAATTGTTATCACCACCCGCGCAACCAATGTTCGTTTAATTATATAAATGTTCATTTCAATACCACTTCCCCATGTAATGTGGTGTCTGTTCAGTAATGACAGATTGGGCATGGTTAGTTGGAACTTTGGGTCTAAATGGATGCCATATGAGCTCCACCTAAAGGAAAAATTGACTAACCAAGTTACATTAGTTAGTATATAACTGAAAATTGTGTGTAGTGTAGTGTGCGGCAGGATAGCTCAGTGGTTAGAGCACCAGATTCCGAAGCAGACGTGCCCAGGTTCGAGTCCTGTCCGCGGCAAATTCTGGCCAGAACATGATGAGTTCCCAATAAGGACGAAACCGGTCTACTGGATGAATTGCCTTTTCTACACTATACAATTCTTAGTTTATACTGACATATGTAAGTAAGTAATGGGTCAGGTGTTTATATCAAGACCGCAACCTTGATTATAATAATTGTTAGCACCACCTGCGCAACCAATGTTCAATTAATTATACAATTGTTCATTACAAAACCACTTCCACATGTAGTGTGGTAACTGTTCAGTAATGACAGATTGGGGATGGTTAGTTGGAACTTTGGGTCTAAATGGATGCCATATCAGCTCCACCTAAAGGAAAAATAGACTAACCAAGTTACATTAGTTAGTATATAACTGAAAATTGTGAGAAGTTTAGTGTGCGGCAGGATGGCTCAGTGGTTAAAGCACCAGATTCCGAAGCAGGCGTGTCCAGGTTCGAGTCTTGTCCTCGGCAAATTCTGGCCAGTACATGATGAGTTCAAATAAGCACAAAGCCGGTCTACTGGATGAATTTCCTTTTCTATACTATACAATTCTTAGTTTATACCGACATATGTAAGTAATTAATGGGTCAGGTGTTTATATCAAGACCGCAACCTTGATTATAATAATTGTTATCACCACCCGCGCAACCAATATTCGTTTTATTTTTTATCGAATTGATCGAATGAAAGCAAAGGTTGATCTTGTGTTGATAAATGCATAGCTAACTAAAATATGCTCGACTGGTTCGGGCAGAAAACCTAGAAATAAAAGACTTCAGTTTTTAAACGGTATATTACACACACACATAAACGAATACTTATCAATGCCGCGTTTTGCGTACGCGGGTAATAGCTGTACACGGGCAGTTACACAAAGATCCGATTTTTCACAATTTCCAATTTTGTTTTGTCTTTGATCGGGTTGACTTGTTCTTACTTCAACTGGAAATGCGGTTCTATCACATCTTTGTTTACTGGCGACGTTTCGGTGCCTACTTTCCAGCACCATCATCAGGCAACACAACACTGATCACAATAGCAGATTTAAGCAAATGTGGTAACCTCGTTCCAAAACCATTCTATTTATATATATTTGACTCAACACTATTTTAATCATAGAATTTGTCTCAGTAACTAAACTCAATATATAACTATTTATAATTACCAGACCAATCATTACCTCACCTATACATCATCTCATCTCTTATGCAGAATATTGTTGGGGAGAGAGACAGTATCGAACCTTTTGTTATTTGTTATAACTGTATTGCTACTATGTCACGGTAATCAAAATTTAAAAATGATAAAACTAAAACCTTGACTATCATATACTGTATTTTATTTAAAGCCGGGAGCTCTAATGTATACAATGGTGTATGAGGTATTGCGCACATAGCAACAAATTAGTTCAAATATGGAGCAGCAAGTTACGTAGATGGATGGAGAGTGAATGTCATAGCGACGCTTAGGTGAACGATTAAAGAGAGAAAGATAGAGATAGTCTGGACAACTAACGTTTTTCAAAAAACTAATCGTAAGCACAATGCGAAGTTAATCAACTATTAGAAATAATTGCATAAGAATATTTGCTCATATGACTAAAATAATTCATTATACCTATATACATATATATCTAAATATAATATCGTAACATCTTTATATATATATATATATATATATATATATATATATATATATATATATATATAGAAAAGGACCATTGTTAATTATTAAACATGAATAATTTCTATTCTTATTATATATTTATTTATTACGTTAGTCACACCTTATATCAATATATAAAATACATGTCAATATGTATAAAAACATATATATGAATATAAGCAACAGTGTGAGACCAACATCCCTAATCCTATATATATATATGTACATTAGTAATAAATATTTATTAGGTTATGCACACCTTATATTAATATATAAAATACATATCAATATGTATAAAAACATATATATATATATATATATATATATATATATATATATATATATATATATACTTATAAGCAACAGTGTGGGTCCAATATCTTTAATCCTATCTATATATATGTATATATATATATATATATATATGTATATATACGTTTGCATATTTTAAATTGTTATTTGAATCTTTTCTTACTGTTTTTATTTTACCAATTAATCTAATTGTATATTTATTTATTCACATCTTATATAAATATATAAATATATATAAATATGTATAAAATATATATATATATATATATATATATATATATATATATAAAAGCAACAGTGTGAGTTAATGTCTTATATATATATATATATATATATATATATATATATATATATGAGTTGGATGTAAGATCAATCTGCAATTCTCTTCAAATCATTCATAGTCTACAAATTCTCATGTATGTGCGGTAGCACATATATCGGACGTACGAAGAAGCAATTGATAAGCAGAATCCAGCAACATTTGCCACAGAAATTGATTAACAGAAGGCTTGCCACCGTCAGGAAAATCAGCTATTTCCGATCATATATTGGCAACGGGGCACCCTGTCAATTCGACCAATTCCACAATTCTACATAAAGCAAAATCAGAAAAATTATTATTTATCTACGAAGCACTTTACATAAAACAACAAGCACCTGACCTTAATATTCAAAAGTTTCATCAACATGATATCCTTATCGACTGGCCAAGAATAACAAAATTCAACAACAATCTACTAGTAAAAGATATATTTGTTGTCTCAGTGCTGTCCTTTTCGTTTCGGATTTGACCGCATTTTGCTTGTGCGGGACAATTGGTAGCACTCATAGGTCGGTAAAATCTTGAACTTCCTTCATATTCAGATGATGTAATTTTTGGCCTCAATTGATGGGTTCTCACTTGTCCCTTCTTCTTTAAGCCTTCAATTAGCTGATTGTCTGAAAATGACGTTGGATCAAGAATTTCCATTGTTCTTTGACCAAATTTTCGAGACTTCATTTCCAGTCTCATCTTCAGGGTTGACACAATACGCACAGGAGTAAAACACAACTTGTGACAAATGTGGTATTCTCATTCAAGACAGATATATTTATATTTATTTTAATTCTAAAAGTACTTTTAATTGTCTTCCTAATATCCGGTCTTCATACCTAGTCTCTAATACTCAAATGTATACAAAAACTTATCCCTGTCCCCCTCTGCGCACACAACTACTTATAAACATGTGTATTTTACTAAAGTGACATTTATTGAATAACTATAAGCACACTTAATGTATTGACAAACACGCCTATCACTGATATCTATATTTTAATTTCTGTTCCGGACGCATAGAAAGATCAACAAATTTTGAATTCAATGTTGCAGTAATCCTCACATGCCCCCCAGTTCACCTAATTCCATCCAGCTTGCAATCGGTTATAGACAGAGAGATTAAAAAACTATTGAAAGTCTATAGAGTATTATTCTATCGTTTTGACAAGACCGAATACGGAGTTTACACTAACCAAATCGTCTCTCAGCCAAATACACATTAATACTCATATCCTATATAAATTAGTTTCTCAATTAAAATATCTGTATCGTATATACCTATATAATAAATTTTATATTTAGTTACTTATTCATAATTACATATATACTCACTTCATATATAAAAAAAGAAAAAACATCCATGTAATTCCATAGGCTATATATAATGTATATATAGATAAGCATATAAGCAACCATGTGGGTTATTCCCACATCTTTAATAAATATCTTTATATCCTTCATATATATACCTATATATATATATATACCTACGTGTATACACTATATATATAAACGAATATATGATATATATATATATATAAATCAGCAATCTTTTATATTTAAATTTTATTTTTACTTATTTATATTTAAATATACACACACCCACATCTTATAAAATATCCATTTATACATACGTCCACACGCTATCTCAGTATATATAGATAAGCATATAAGCAACCATGTGGGTTCATCCCACATCTTTTATAAATATCTATATATTCATGATATATATATATATATATATATATATATATATACGTGTATATACCATATATATAATATGAATCTCATACAAGCAACACTGTGAGTCCCGCAACGGATAAATTATATCAGTCAAAATACTTTTTATATATCTCTTTTATTGTCTATCTATATACCCCTAGATATATATATATATATATATATATGTAGATATATGTATCTATAGGCAATTGAAATGGGTTCTTTTAAAATTCAACCACTTACAATTTCTCCTTGCGTGTATAGTATATATACTAATTTTAATTACAATTTATATGTATATATAAATATCAAAGTGTATATATATTCCCGTCTACACCTCTATAAATATAATATATATATATATATATATATATATATACATAATGCCTATCTCAATTCACATAAGCAACCATGTGAGCTTTTCTCACCTTATATATAAAATCTAAATATTCTTCTACATATATATTGTTAATATCTAAATAATCATTTAAGCAACCATGTGAGTTCACCCCACATCTTATATGAATATTTAGAATCATCCATATATATGTATTTGCGAAATATATATATATATATATATATATATATATATACCCATATTTGTTAAATATCTTTAGATAAACATATAAGCAACAACGTGAAATTCTCTCACATCTTATATAAATTGAAAATCTTCATCCATACGTCAGTATCAGACATATCAGCTATATATGATAGGTATATATATATGAGATAGGGACATAGTGAGATACCTACACTGAGGCCAACAAGCACATCGACCTTGAATGAGTTCAAGAGTTACATCGACCATGATATTCTTATCGACTGGCCCAGAACAAGCAAAATGCGGTCAAATCCGAATCTACTAGTATCCAGCCGAGAACAAACAGGCCCTCGACTAGAATCAACAAACGTACAATCGGATTGGCAACAAACTGAAGTGGAAATAACAGAGGCGCATACGATGACAGAAGTCTCCAAACAATGTAAGCATTTAACACTGCAATCAACACTGGCGTTGTTACCACGTGAAAACTTTGCGCAACGAGGTGAAACGATCAACTATACTGGGAAAAATAGCACTTGTATATGTAACAGTGAACAATGCGCACAAATGGTTAATTCTCAAGCTATCAAAACAATAATGACAAGATATCAGACATCACTTCGCAATACTGCGAGAATGACCTTTACATGCAAACACGCATACACACAAACACAAACGCATACACACTCACCAACTAGTCAAAACAAGAAACAGCAGTAAAAACGAGTCAGATTAGTTAAACGAACATTGGTTGCGCGGGTGGTGATAACAATTATTATAATCAAGGTTGCGGTCTTGATATAAACACCTGACCCATTAATTACTTACATATGTCAGTATAAACTAAGAATTGTATAGTGTAGAAAAGGCAATTCATCCAGTAGACCGGTTTCGTCCTTATTGGGAACTCATCAAGTACTGGCCAGAATTTGCCGCGGACAGGATACGAACCTGGGCACGTCTGCTTCGGAATCTAGTGCTCTAACCACTGAGCCATCCTGCCGCACAATTCTTAGTTTATACTGACATATGTAAGTAATTAATGCGTCAGGTGTTTATATCAAGACCGCAACCTTGATTATAATAATTGTTATCACCACCCGCGCAACCAATGTTCGTTTAATTATATAACTGTTCATTTCAATACCACTTCCCCATGTAATGTGATGTCTGCTCAGTAATGACAGATTGGGCATGGTTAGTTGGAACTTTGGGTCTAAATGGATGCCATATGAGCTCCACCTAAAGGAAAAATTGACTAACCAAGTTACATTAGTTAGTATAGTCAGATTTGTTACCACTAGCATAATCAATTGAAAACCCAAAATGTATAAATATGTATGATTGTATAAGAGAGGATTAGTATTCACGAAATAAATGGCCTTATCCACTTTGTTATTTGTGTTTTCCTAATTATAAGAATATATATATATATATATATATATATATATATATATATATATATATATATATGTTTTTATACATATTGATATGTATTTTATATATTAATATAAGGTGTGCATAACCTAATAAATATTTATTACTAATGTACATATATATATATATATATATATATATATATATATATATATATATATAGGATTAGGGATGTTGGTCTCACACTGTTGCTTATATTCATATATATGTTTTTATACATATTGACATGTATTTTATATATTGATATAAGGTGTGACTAACGTAATAAATAAATATATAATAAGAATAGAAATTATTCATGTTTAATAATTAACAATGGTCCTTTTTCTATATATATATATATATATATATATATATATATATATATATATATATAATATATATATAAAGTTGTTACGATATTATATTTAGATATATATGTATATAGATATAATGAATTATTTTAGTCATATGAGCAAATATTCTTATGCAATTATTTCCAATAGTTGATTAACTTCGCATTGTGCTTACGATTAGTTTTTTGAAAAACGTTAGTTGTCCAGACTATCTCTATCTTTCTCTCTTTAATCGTTCACCTAAGCGTCGCTATGACATTCACTCTCCATCCATCTACGTAACTTGCTGCTCCATATTTGAACTAATTTGTTGCTATGTGCGCAATACCTCATACACCATTGTATACATTAGAGTTCCCGGCTTTAAATAAAATACAGTATATGATAGTCAAGGTTTTAGTTTTATCATTTTTAAATTTTGATTACCGTGACATAGTAGCAATACAGTTATAACAAATAACAAAAGGTTCGATACTGTCTCTCTCCCCTACAATATTCTGCATACGAGATGAGATGATGTATAGGTGAGGTAATGATTGGTCTGCTAATTATAAATAGTTATATATTGAGTTTAGTTACTGAGACAAATTCTATGATTAAAATAGTGTTGAGTCAAATATATATAAATAGAATGGTTTTGGAACGAGGTTACCACATTTGCTTAAATCTGCTATTGTGATCAGTGTTGTGTTGCCTGAGGATGGTGCTGGAAAGTAGGCACCGAAACGTCGCCAGTAAACAAAGATGTGATAGAACCGCATTTCCAGTTGAAGTAAGAACAAGTCAACCCGATCAAAGACAAAACAAAATTGGAAATTGTGAAAAATCGGATCTTTGTGTAACTGCCCGTGTACAGCTATTACCCGCGTACGCAAAACGCGGCATTGATAAGCTTAAAGCTGACACACCGCAAAATATTAACTGCAATAAACGAATACTGTTACTAAAACAACGAAACAATAGATTGTGGAAATTTTAACAATTTGCCAAACAAATTTAACAATATATCCAAGTTTTCGTTTTAATTTGCAACGTCATTCATTTACAAACAAGGGTAACTATTTCGCATTGCCGCGGTTTGCGTACGCGGGTTCTAGCTTTGCACTAACAGTTTCACAAAGATCCGATTGATTAACTTTTCCACGTCTACCTCCGTTTTGTCTTCGATTAGGCTTGGTGCGTATTCTTTCCTTTTTTCCGAAGGTTTCAACATCGTTCATACAAATTATTGGAAACTCCGTGTTATGTAATCTTTGTTTACTGGCAACTTTTCGGAACTCCAATATCCGTTCCATCATCAGGTCAATAGTCACATATATTTACAGCACAATACTCAAAATAGCAGATTTAAGCAAATGTGGTAACCTCGTTCCGAAACCGTTCTATTTATATTTTAATTTTTTGACTCAACTAATTGTTTTAAACAAAGAATTTGTCTCAGTAACTAAACTCAATATATGCATATGCCTAGCGCACTTGAAAACGCTCACTCAACAACTACATCTATATATCTCGGCATCTATCTGCGATTAGTAGACCAATCCATATATATAATTTCAGCTATCTCAAATTCCCGGTATAAATAATTTCATCTCTTGTGCAGAATGTTGTAGGGGAGAGAGAAAGTATCGAATGTTTTTGTTATAACTGTACTGTTGTAATGTCACGGTAATCCAAGTTAGAAATACCAAAACTGATAAAACGAAAATGCAAAATATGAAGCTGGCACCCCGCAAAAATTCAAACGATACATGTAATAGCAACTATACCTACGCGAAAAAATCCTCTCGAAGATGAATCATTTTATGAATTTTAACTATATGAAGAACTCTTAGAGAGCGCAACATTTCAATGTAATGTTTTATCTGTTTATACAAATTTTTAATACATGAATAAAACAAGATATTTAAAGAAATTAAAAGTTATGTGGGTCAACGTGCAGTTTACTTTTTTATACACGCTTATAGTTAAATTAGCAAAATGGATAATGCAGTAATGATTTAAATTGCGCAAAGACAGTTATTAATAAATTAATAGAAAGCGAACGCGATGCATACCTCTATAGAGTGGCAGTTCATTGCTTTTTTTGAGCCTCAAAAAAATCAAGCGCATCAACAGCACAAGACGCCCAGTTTGGCCAGCTAAACAAAGAAGCAAATCGAAAACTGCTCCGTCAAAGACAATACGTTCAGCCGAGTGATGGCGTTGCTCCTGAGTCTCTGATGGCCCGGCATTATCTCTTGGTGTATAATGACTGTTAAAGTAAAACGGCACGTAACTTCAAAGCCAATATCAAATATTTTATAGTCTACATCCATGCATGCATACATACATACATACATGCATACATACACATATACATAAATACATACATACATACATACATACATACATACATACATACATACTACATACATACATACATACATACATACATACATACATACATACATACATACATACATACATACATACATACATACATACATACATACATAAATACATACATACATACATAAATACATACATACATACATACATACATACATACATACATACGTACGTACGTTCGCACGTACATACACGCATACACGAACGCATGCAAACCAACAAATCCATATACACAGAACTAATGTATCGATTCCGCATAATAAGGGTCCATTCATCAGTTTGCTGGCCAATCTGTTCTACGGATTCAACAAATGATTGAAATTGCCTCGGTAGTTTAGCGAATAGCAAATGTAAGTAGTCCTCTCAGATAGTACCCCCAGCGCACGGAATCAGATCTATTTAACTAGATTTGCCGGTGATTGTCACTTCAATATGATTTGTGAATATCTAGTCAGCTCGTAAATTGTTTTCATTAATAGCCTGACCTGACGTTCAGATGACGAAATCCAGCAAACGGATAGTTTAACAAAGCTTTCCACGCGCTAACAGCTATAGTCATTCATCTCACTTGTCTCCGTTATGCAAAGGAGAGCATACACACTTGAAGGCTTCGACTTTTGGCTTAATGATATAGGCGATCAATACAAAAGTTGTTTACATAACTTACCATAGTCAGCAACAAAAGTCTAACAAGTCTCATAAATTCGGCTGAACCGATCCGTCCTATGCAACTATGGATCTCAGGTAGGTGAATTAGTTTGCAACTGCCAGGAGGTTGCCGTTAAGCACGATCTTTGGCTTCGCATCAAAATTGACCGTTTTCGAAGCATAGGGCTTCAAGCGATAACGTATGGACATACCCTGAGCACAAATTATGGTTCGATGGATTTTTTCCTTTTCCGTCAACAATACAACTTCGGCAGTGTATTCGAGATCAACAAGTAGCAAACAACGCCAATATTAAGCATAGTCCATGATAACATTTGGCATCTCACACAATCGAATGCAGTTGAGCAGTCCACAAAAGCAGTAAATATGGGTTGCTGATAACAGTGATCAACTCGGGATAGCTGCTGGGTGTGGGAATTTAGTACATGTTGCTCTTTCTCAATCAAAACTCTACCTGAGTCGGTAAATTGGCTTCTCTTACTAGTTACGAATCCTTCGAGGATAATAGCATTGCTCACCAATGATGTTGCACAGATAAAACGGATATAATGCTATTTGGCTGGTGGTAGTTCCTGTTTTTGGGAAACACAACGACATTCTTATACTCATTTAGGACGAATTACTGACTTAAGACTGCTGCAATAGTCTCTTGAATATCCACTTGAATTACTAATCCTCCACGGCTTTGCCGTTGTTGATGAGACAAGGCATCTATTCCATTTTATAAAAGCTGAGGTTGCCTATCAGTCTCGAAACAAGAACGCGTAGTCATTGAACCACGAGCCGCACTACTTAAAACGTGGCAGACGAGCAGCGCCTTATAAACTGGAGACGCCTACACTTAATTGACAGAATGATTACTGTTAAGCTTGGACGTAACTTTACACACATTAGCAACGTTAAGCAAGTGTTGATCCTCATACTTTGTACGGCTAACAGCGAGCTAATTGAAAAGACGTGTTAATATATAAAATAGCACATCTACATTAGACAACGTAAAGGATGCCACTAGTTTTTTGTTGTTCAGACGTAGAACTGAAGGCAACCTTAACGTATCAACGAGTTTCTTTCATGGGTGGTCGATTAGTACTCTCAGTTCCGCATTGATCTTCATTTCCGAGTACGCGCTGAAGTCGGTTTCGCGATGGCTGGGTACTGATTCATTCCATAACTTCGAAGGCTTCCAAACAATTCGTACTAACAATTTAACAAAAATTGATTGCGCGGGTGGTGGTAACAATTCTTTAAATCAAGTTTGCGAGCTTGAAGTAAACACCAATCCCATTGCATTTAACCAGCCGTCGAACAATATAACAAAACTACCGCCAGCTACAACGCACTGACGCGTTTCGACATTCCATGATCATCAGAGTACGACGGCAAACTGACTTTCGAGGATCAAACCGCATTTTGATTTCCATATATATTCAATGCGGTTTGATCCTCGATAGTCAGTTTGCCGTCGTACTCTGATGATGATCATGGAAGGTCGAAACGCGTCAGTGCGTTTCGGCTGGCGGTAGTTTTGTTATATTGTTCGACGACTGGTTAAATACAATGGGATTGGTGTTTACTTCAAGCTTGCAAACTTGATTTAAAGAATTTGTACTAACCACTGGAAATGAAGTTAGACCTAACCTTGCCTGATTGAATTTTCAGTACCCTATTTCCAGTACCATCTTCAGAAAAATAATTGTGCAGATCAACCTTCTATAAAAAACTTATTTAAGATATTTTGTAGGAAAGCATTATGTATATCTTCATATGACTTTTTGTGGACTGAATTGTATAGTGCGCCTAATACTTATTTTATTAATGGTCATCCACCACATTTTATAGATAAGTATAAACGTAATAACTTAATAAAACCCATTGCGAATGTTTTTACACTTAATAAAAACCAGTGTATACTCATCTACAATATAACGTTTAGGAGGCAACGACACAAAATAGTTAAATTGTGTTTGCGCGTTACCGATAAAAAAATTTGCAGCTGACTTCGTTTTGATAATATCCAACACCAAACATTCACTGCCCCGTGATATACAAAACTTCACTAAAACATGTATCCAGAGTTATCTATAATTGTAATTGTACCTGTGGGCAATCATAATTTGGTATTTGCAGTAGAAGATTGATTCCACACTCGTCCGAGTACATACCAACTTCGTTGGTATGAAATGTTGCGCATACATATATAACTAAGCACACCTTTTCCAATAAAATATGCAACACAGCTTTCATTGTTCCAGCAATTTTCTTTTTTCATATTATTTCGATCTACATTACCGTAGATCTTCATCAGATGCATTTCACGAAACAAATGAAGCAAGTGTCACACTGGCGCTGTTACCATGTGCAAAACACAAATTTGCGCAACAAGGTGAAACGATAAACTACACTGGGAAAAATAGCACTCATACATGTAACAGTGAACAATGCGCACAAATGGTTAATTCTCAAGCCATCAAAACAATAATGACCAGATCTCAGACATCACTTTTCAATACTGCGAGAATGACCTTTACATGCAAACACGCATACACACAAACACAAACGTATACACACTTACCAACCAGCCAAAACAAGAAACAGAAGTAAAAACGATTTGTTACCACTAGCATAATCAATTGAAAACCCAATATATATATATATATATATATATATATATATATATATATATATATATATATATATATATATATATTCGTATACCTTTATGTGGCCCGTTTTTTATTTAAACTAAGTTAATATCTGTACTCTATTTCTGTAATAAACCAGTTCATAGGTAGGAGCGAAAGTGCTTCCGTAAAATATATAAAGTTGTTTTAAATTCATAAATTGAAGTAAATGCTTCTCATATTTGAAAACTAAGTATCCAATAAGCGTTATCTTTAAATTTGAAAAAATATCTATAAGCATAATGCTTATCGGTATGTAGTCATTAAGCAACAAAACTAAGTTTTTGGTGAACCTAAGTTAATCATTATTAGTAGATATAATGTGCAAAAACTATAAATGCATTCATAAACGTGAAATCCTACTCATATATCATAAAAATAACAGCAGCATACATTTTTACAAACAAGAATAAATGCGCGTTCAACTAAAAAATCGTGTTCAATGAGGACACCGATTAGATCATTTCCCTCGTTATAAGGAAAATAAAGTCAAAATTTATTGGCGATTTATAATCCAATGAACATATTCCGTTTTTACAAATAATAGAATTAAAGGTAAATTAAATAAACATGAAGTATAACATTGCAATTACCCAATGTAAGGCCAAGTATTACCAGTTGAATATTCACGATAACCACAGGCGCTTTTTCCGAAATCACCATCAGAGAAAGAACTTTTGACATCAACCTCGCGGAACAACAAACTCGCCAAAAATCTTACCATCCAAGAAGCTGAATATATTTTGTTTTGTGATTCTGTACATTTCTGTAGAACACGTGATGCCGAACTTGCCAATGGAGTCCACTCAGCAAGATAGCTGTTTGTGTCGATCGCTGGGAACAGTCGAGCAGAACAACTTGCTGGTGCATCTCGTGATTGTCCCAACATGAATTGGCAGGCTCGTGCTAACAAAAAGATTGCCTGGTCAACATCGAATCTGAGGCCAATGACATTCGAAATTTCAGAGTTTCTAATATGAGGAAAATTTGGTCTAGCCGAAGGGCTATTGAGATTATTAACGATGTCCTCTTGAAGAAACGAATTGGACGTTACGTCTAATACGTGATCTAATAGACGCGTTGCACGCCACCCACGCAATACAACTGAACGCCATGCATCTCGTTGAATGGCATATTCAAATGTGCCATTAAAAGCCGGAAAACAAGATTCGGCACTGTCAATCTCAGCAACGAAAAGCAGTTCATTGGAAGTTGTGCTTGTGTTTAAATAAAAAGAAGCACAGAATTTTTAATGTGCTTAAATATACAAGAATGGTTTATAGGACTAAAAGAAAATAATTACCGAATACTAATGAAAAATATATTTAACTTTGCTTGTATTTTGTATTGTTTAAAAGCCTTTAAGAGTATATCAGTTATAATTAAGTGAAGTAGAAACACATGAAATTTAAAACAACATAGAAAAGTGATCTAACAAATTCCTGCAATTTTGAAGAGTATAGAGCATCATCATCATCATCATCATGTCCAGCCACACAAAAGTCAAGTGACTAATGTTTCACTGCCATATAACCATAAGGAGTGAAAAAAGTATATAAGTGAATTTAGACAAATTATTATTGAGATTTACGAGAGAGGGAGAGGGGTAGAGAGAGAAGGAATACCTTGCTACTATGAGTAAATTTATCAGGATAACTCACAGAAATGAGGCAAACTAAACCTCTCCACAACACCATTATGGCCAAGTTAGCATTCGGGCAAGGCGACATCAGCAATACAGCTTCCTTGCGGATTTCACTGTATCACGTCATAAACAAACCAAACCTCGCAGCTAACTTTGCCCTACTAAGAAAAGAAAGTTACGAAGATGATTCTACTAGGCATCTGCAACAAGATCGCCACTGAGCTTGATTCGATGCCATATCGCTAAGAGTTTCTAACCAAGAACTGTGATGCGCACGAGGACCCCATCCCGGCAGACGAGTGGATCCTATACTACCCAATTTGGATGTGACTAATTGTTTCTGCCATGTCAAAATCTGCCCACCTTGTTTCTTACGCCAATTTGGTGCTGGATTAGAGAACAGAGCTCTATTGGGCAATCGAAATGAGGGCATACGCAAAACGTGACCGAGCCAACAAGGTTGATGGAGCCTTATTTGTTTTTTTAACGACGTGCACTTATTGTCAGATCCAAAAATACTTCTACGGATGTCAACGTTAGTTATTCGTTGTTGGTAACCAACATGTGCTATACTTCTCAAACAACGATGATCGAATGCCTGTAAGTGTCTCACATCACAACTCTAAGAGGCCAAGTTTTACTAGCGTATAGTAAGACTGCGCGCACAGATGCATTGTAAACACGACCTTTAAGGCAAAGTGAAATATTGGCGTTTCTCCATAAATGACGAAGGTTCGAGAAAGCTACTTTAGCTTCCGCCATCCGTATTCTCACCTCGTCGGACATATTGCCTACGTTATTGATAGAGCTCCCAAGATATGTGAACCTGTCGACTATGTCAAGATCTTCATTCTGCAGTCGCAACGTTGGAGTGAGTAGTGGGTGATCCTGTAACAGTATCTTATATTTAGAGGGTGCGAATTTCATACCGATGGCCTGGGCAGCATGCTGATTGTCGAATAATAGTACGATATCGTCCGCATAGTAAAGATGGACTAGCTTATCTCCCGGGAGAACTTCAACTCCAGCGTCCTGAATGTGTGGGAGAGTGTTGTTCAAAATAGCATCGATTACAAAATTAAACAAAAATGGGGAAAGTGGACAACCTTGACGAACACCACTGCTGGTTGTAAAGTTATGCGTTAATTCGTTGTAAACTTTAACGCGACCAGAAGTATTTGTGTAGAGCTCGTATGATATTAACAAATTTTGTGGGCACACCGATTTTCGACAAGATATGGTATAAAACATTGCGATCCACCGAAGCAAATGCACCCTTGAAGTCGAGGAAGACGGCTATTGTGGGACGGTGATATAAATATCTGTTCGAGAACTTGGCTTAACGTAAAAATATTATCTATACAACCTCGTCCTGCGCGGAATCCAGCCTGTTCTTCGCTTGTATGTGATTCACGTGAAGCGCTAAGACGACTTAGGATAATCGAAGCAAATACCCTTGATACGACAAGAGTCAAACTTATACCACGATGGTTATCGAACGAATTATGATTGGCTTTTTTTAAGATGGGAATGATGGTCACCTCATTCCGGTTTCCTCATTCCATATAGTATGAAAAAGTTTGGTCAACGCTCCTCAAATTATATCGCCAGCATCCTTAAACAATTCCGGAAGTAAATTATCGGGGCCTGCGGCTTTGTGGCGCTTAAGAGATAGGATTGCATCGCGTACTTCTAACTCGGATGGTTCTTCGGGACAAACATTCAACACTGTTGATGCAGACATGCTTTCGGGAATCGGAACTGACGCGAATTGCCAAGAAAATTGATCTCTAAAGCGTTCAGCCCACCTGTCAAGATGACTTATTTTATCGGTTATTAATTGGTTGTTACTATCATTTATAGTTTCGCTGAATTTTAACTTTCTCGGACCTGTTGCGCGGATAAGATGGAACAAACAGCGACTATTATCTGACGCGAAAGCTACTTCAATTTCTTCAGCCTTTCTGTTCCAAAAGTTTTCGAGATCGCCTTTTAGACTGCGCTTAAGTTGGCGTCTTATATTGCGACGAGTATTATTATGAGTCGAGCCAGGTGGAATTTGGCGCCTTATTTCGAGTATCTCCATAGATTTTACAGAGAGCCAGTAATTATTTCTACAGGGGCCTGCAGAGCCACATACAGCAGTACCTGCATTGTGCATAGTGGAACTTATCTTGGACCAAAGTATATTCGGATTTTCGCTATTCAGACCAGTTAGATTAGCCTTAAGAATATTTTCATAGTTTTGTCGGATGGACGGTTGTTCGAGTTTGCCTACATCAATTTGGGGTTTATTCTTAATTATTTTCCCGGAAAATTTTAGAGCAAATCTACAACGGATAAGTGCATGGTCCGAGTCGACATAAGTGTTCCAAAAAGAGCGACAATCCTGGATGCAACCACGCCATCTATAACTAATTGCTACATGATCTATTTGAGTCCACCGTTGTCCAGGTGCTGAAGGATGCCATGTAGCACAGCGTCTAACACTACGTCTGAAATTTGTACTACTTAAATATAGTATATGTTCCGTTCACCATTATCATTGCGAGTAGACTTTAGAGTGTATCTTCCACCTAAATGAAATTCTGTTACTTAGGCGACCAACTTGATCATTCATGTCACCCATAACTAGGACTATATCCGAACTTCGTGCTGCAATCGGTAGGAGCATATGCAGATACAACGAAGAGGCAACGATGATAACGGTTTTTTGCTTTGATTTTAGTAGATGTATTTAAACGTGCCGCACACAATCGACTATTTAAAGGGATCCATTCAATTAAGCAAGCTTCAGCTCGCGCGCTAAGGGCAATACCAACGCCCCATTTACCAGATGTCGAAGCCAATAACGTGTAGATAGGGATGGTACAACTAGTTCTGTAATACACGTAAGATCCTGTGTTCTGGTTTCAGATACGTAACACATGTCGATTTCTAATTTATCCAACGTACGAGCAAGAGATTCTTGCTGTAGAGTGATACGCAACATATGTCGATTTCTAATTTATCCAACGTACGAGCAAGAGATTCTTGCTGTAGAGTGATACGCAACATATGTCGATTTCTAATTTATCCAACGTACGAGCAAGAGATTCTTGCTGTAGAGTGATGTTTAGTACTCACAAAAAAAATAACCGTTATCCACTTTGTTATTAATGTTTTTTCTTCCTAATTAGAAATATATATATATATATATATATATATATATATATATATATATATATATATATACACACAATAATATACATAAGGTTGTGTCTGAACTCCAGGGGCTAAGACGAGCGCAACTCGACAGTTTTGACGGATCGCGTGTGTGTAATAAAAGCAATTTCGACTTCACCATTATAATCGTGCGAGGATGCGATCATAGATGTTACAGAAATGTGTTTGTGTGCGACCAAGCCTACGAGCGTTTAGCTGATTAGTTCTTGAACATCTTATTTTTAGGCGTATTCTAACCTATATAAGGTATTAAATATAAATAGATCTCTCGGACAGGGATAATGTATGTTAAATAATTTTTGTTCTTTAAGATAATTGCAATGAGTATCTAATGACAAGGCGAGAAATAACTTGTCGAAACGGTGTGAATCAATGGGCCTAATTTAAAAATATAACATTTTAATGGGTAGAACCCATCGCTTTGAAGCCTTCAATGACGGGATTAATCAAGGAAACACACGCTGTACGCCTAAATGTGATAAATAGTAGTTATTGCAGACTATGTCAGTCAACTGCACAAACACAATCTTATAAAAACTTATCATTCCGGAGAACGGTTAAGCAATCCACCAGCTCCACCAAAATTACCAAAATGCGATCAATTTAACTGAAGCTTGAAAATGTACCATACAATATGATAGATAAATTCATGTGACCCATAAAATCGAAGCATTAGATTGAGCCAGCCAACGTCTTCGTCAACATACTTATCCATTCAGTAAACTAAAGATATACTAAATTCTAAAAAAAATATGGTAATAAATTTTCAGCATATCCAGGTTTAAATGCAAATAATAAACTTTGAAACATAACAAAACAATCAAAACTCCAAATGATTCCAAAGAGCTGGAACAAAATGTTAACCATCCGGCACGCACTTATAATTACAATCATATCATTTCCTATGTTATAGAGTTGCTGTTCCAGATGAAACTCAAATAGTGTAACCAATTAGCCCAAAACGTATACCACACTCCTTTAAAGATATTCAAGAGAACCTCAAGAACACCCAGTGAATATTTCGAACTAATCACTCAAAATCAAAATATCTAAGTCAGCATTCTTAAAGTTCTACTAGAAGCACCACTAACAGAAGGCCTACTATATCTAGCAGAAATAACTATTCAAAAACACAAAATTAAGCATCTATAAATAACTCTTGTAAATAAAATGTCACAAGCAACATTTCCAAAGCCAAGCGCTTAACCAAACTGTTACTAAGAAAAATTACGGAAACTGATCCTAGGCTTATTCTATTTAATACATATGTAAGAATTGCCTCGCTCAGGCTAACCTTCAGCATGCAGAGCTTAGAAGATCAGCACACCCTTAAATAAGACTGAATAAGTAAATTAAGGAATTTAACCATTATGCAATTAAAATTCATGCAAATTGCATTTACAGATAAACTGGAATGAGTAGAATATTTGCCCTGCATTTAAAGAACTTAGGGACATTTTTTTAAATAACAAAACTAACCTCAATTTACAATCGCATGTTAAATGGCATACACAAAGAGCACCTAGATATACACTGTCATCAATTAGGCCCAAGTGTGTCATACATACGCAATAATTAAAACCCCATTCATACATTCGCAAATGCTTATAAATAAACTCATGATTACTATAAAACAACACGTATAAAAATATTTTTATGTTTAATTTCTTGGTTTTCTCTGCATCAGAGTTGCAACAGACAGAAAATCAGTTTGCAACTCATCGATAGATTTGCAATTACCTTATACGAGCATTGCTTATTTCATCTGGTTCATTTTGAAGATCATTATTTGTTATTATAAGGAATCACTCTATTAGTCAACTGAATGACAAATATTTGCCCTATGGCTTTTGTGTCAGTACCCGATACCAACATTATAGTACCGAAAAGGTACATGGCACTAACACTATGGTTTCCGAGTCGGAACTTGGAAACAACATGATGAATGATGGTTACTACTTACGATAGTCATAGTGTTAGTATCCTTTACAAACTCAGCATATATATATATATATATATATATATATATATATATATATATATATATATATATATATATATATTCTTATAATTAGGAAAACACAAATAACAAAGTGGATAAAGGCCATTTATTTCGTGAATACTAATCATCTCTTAAACAATCATACATATTTATACATTTTGGGTTTTCAATTGATTATGCTAGTGGTAACAAATCTGACTCGTTTTTACTGCTCTTTCGTGTTTTGACTAGTTGGTGAGTGAGTATGCGTTTGTGTTTGTGTGTATGCGTATTTGCATGTAAAGTTCATTCTCGCAGTATTGCGAAGTGATGTCTGAGATCTTGTCATTATTGTTTTGATAGCTTGAGAATTAACCATATGTGCGCATTGTTCACTGTTACATATACAAGTGCCAATCGATAAGAATATCATGTTGATGAAACTTTTGAATATTAAGGTCAGGTGCTTGTTGTTTTATGTAAAGGGCTTCGTAGATAAATAATAATTGAGATGAAACGATCAACTATACTGGGAAAAATAGCACTTGTATATGTAACAGTGAACAATGCGCACAAATGGTTAATTCTCAAGCTATCAAAACAATAATGACAAGATCTCAGACATCATTTCGCAATACTAGAAACTTTACATACAAGCTAAACACGCTCTCCTCACCAACAGTCAAAACAGAAACATATGCTGACGGTCAGTTAGTTACCACTTGCATAATCAGTGAAAGCCAAAAGTAATATCTATGATTGATAAGAGTGATTGGTATTCACGAAATAAATGGCCTTTATCTACTTCGTTATTTGTGTTTTCCTAATAATAAGAATACTGTGTTAAATTAAGAAGGAATGGACATTATAAATATATATATATATATATATATATATATATATATATATATATATATATATATATATATATATATATATATATGTATATTATAGAGTGAGTTGGCATTGAAATCGCATTGTCGAGACTATACGATGTTAGCTACTCTACTGTAGGTTTACACATTCGTCTAGGAGATTGTATCGTCCTATAATCCCACATTCCTCACCCAAATTTATAGTGGTTAAAGGGCGTAATACCGGCTCCTACTGATAAGTCGCCAGTAAGCACGAAAGGCATGTGCAGGAGATAATACCTTCCGTTCGTGCTGTCTTTGGTTTATCCTTCTGGTCACAACTGAACTAATTTGTTACTATGTTCGCAACACCTAATACATACTTGCATATATATTATTTCTCGCAACAAACAGTATTTAACTGTTATATATTGAATTGAATGATGTCATGCTTACCGCGAAATGTGATAACTGATATCGATCAAGGCCAGAGTGTATGAATTTACTGGAGTAACAGATGTTCAGAAATTGTTGTAATTCTCAATTTCGATGAACTATAGCATAAATTGATATCCATCATGTTTTTACCATGTTCCGACTCGGAAACCATAGTGTTAGTACCATGTACCTTTTCCGTACTATAACGTTGGTATCGAGTACTGACACAATAGCCATAGTGTCGATATCCTTTACAGATTCTACGTGGGTTCGTACAAAATATTTGCCCGATCAAACCACAAGAATTAGTTAGTTCACTACCGTGTAAATATTTCATGAAATAATTCTATTGATTCACACCAAATAGGAATCACTTAACGCAAATTTCAATTGTGAAGAGCCTTTTGTCCTAAATACGCCACCAAGAAACTCACAGACGCCTGATCCGTAAATTTTTAAGTAAGAAACATTCCTCAAGCCTATTGTACAGGTAATGATCAATCGCGGATGACATTCCAGACTGGTCAGCTGAACCCGTCCTACCTCACTCACGGAATCTATAAGCCAGAGAACTAACATCGCTTTCACGAACGACTGTGCACAGAAGTACGTAACTGACATCTTCCATGAACGAAAAATATAGAGACTTGAAAGCATTTAAACAAACAATTTTCCAGAAATTATTAAAATTGTTTTAAAATAATTTAACCCATACCATATCTGTATGAATAACCAGCGGAAAATTTACGTTGAAAAATAGATTAACCTAATTTATATAGGGAGGTATCGATCTCCACATATACGCTTTCCCGTTTTAGAAGGCTACTATACATAATAGTAAATGTCTTCTGCATAACGATGGACTATTCCTGTTGCTCGTATTGCTTTAATGACGCCAAAACATTTCTAGGTGCGTCTTGTTTATAATGCTATCTAAAATTGAGAGTTCGGTCCTTCAGTGGTTTAAACCCTCGGTAACTTCGTCCACTCCAGTAAATTGTGGAATGAAACAATCCAGATATACCAAGTTCTCATTGACAGTTATTCCAATCACTACCTTCATCGTCATTCATTGTACGAATGAAGTCATTGAAACCTTCCTCGTCTACTTTTGACATGCAATGTCAGTTCAAAAGCAGAGAACCAACAGCACAAAGACCTAACACTACTGGTCTTGGTTGTAAAGAGACGGCATCCTATCTTTATGAATATGCACAACCAGCCTTACTGTACTCCAAACGGATCAAACATTTCTACTAACACTATAAAATGACTGTGTACTCGATTTATTACATCAAAACCCTGCAATAACTTGAACAGTTCTACCAAAAATTACATTTTTTGTGCGCAAATGCACTGTACGGTGGGAAATAAATGAGTTTCTCAACTTTACCTGCTAAATAATTAGTCATGCGTGATTGAAGTATAATAAGCTGAATTCCCAAATACTGGGTTAGTCTATCCTTGGTTTTTAACCACGTACATTGCCTTTATCTCTTTTTTGAGTATCTATCAGAGGTATAATTCACATTAGCTACCAGACAATTCCACCTGAGGAAAGATATACTTCCTTAATCGTCCTGACCACTCATTTATCACCAAAACTTATATAGGACAATCATGCGCGGGTAAAACTTGATATTCAAATTTGGAACCATAAATATCTACCATATCGGACCACACCATTTTTATCTTCGCGTCTGCCGCAATTAGAAAATTGAGTAAAGGTAAAAATTTCAAACACCAAGTTGTTCAGTGTTGGATCCGTTGATTGTATTGAAATCCCCAGAAAACGAATAGCACCCTCCGCCGTATATTTTTCTGTTCCAGTCATCATTGAATGGGTCGTTTCAGATCGCAGACATTTCAATTCAATCTTCTGCGGAATACCCTGGATCCTGAATAATTGCTAACCCTAACTTAGCTTCTACTAGTGACATAACGCTTGAGATCGTATTTCTAACCTTCAAGCGCTGCTCTACCTCAGAATGCCATTAGTCGATAAATGACCCACTGGAGGTGAGATGAACGTATCGTTGACTTCCAGTAGACCTATCCGTAAAAGGCGCCAGGCAAATTTTGTTTACCTCATATGCGGATACCTAGCGCGGTCGCCTATTTTGTAGGCTTTTGTCCTATATACGATATAAAGAACTTCAGACACCAGATCCGCATATGTTTGATTGTAAAATTAGTCTTTAGGTCTGTAGTACTGTTAATGGTCGAGAATGACATTACAGCTGAATTCCTCATAACTTATCCACGCACATTAGCCTCCAAATTTGAGATTCGCATCCATGTAAATAAAATAAATACATTCCGCCATAAATTCTCCAAACGGCAAATTGGAAAAATATGCATCAAAATCTTATGCAAATCCGCAATCGACTTTGATTATGATTATGTAACTGCAAAGCTGAATCAAACTGAAATACCTGTCTACATTGACTTCAAAATTCTCGCAATATAAGAAGTATAATTTTCGATAGAGTAGGTACATTGGAAACCATTTGTATTAACAACCTTCACGTTTGTACTTTTAGTATGAATCTGTATGATAAGAAAATTATACATGAAAACAAATGCTCTTATTACTTATTATTACTCCTAACGAAGTGTAATATGTACATGATTTCTGAGATAAGTGTAACTAAAAGAGAATATCAAAGATATTATAAGAAATTTTTTTGTCGGATGGAACGCAACGATCGGAGAGAGCGTGCTTGTGGTTTTCAACATTTTCTCTAATTTTGAAGGATATCGGGTTTCATTTTGTTTTTATCTTCAGATTCTCTGGATTTCTTGTCTGATTTCATCTCTAGGATCCACCAAGAATCTACCTACACATTTTTTGAATTTACCTTCAGTTATCAAGGATTTATTCCTAGCTCACCCGATTTTCCCCCAGGAATCTACCTACACATTTTTTGGAATTTACCTTCAGTTATCAAGGATTTATTCCTAGCTCACCCGATTTTCCAGTCTCTTATTCAATTTCATCTCTAGGACCCATCTGGATTTTACTTACGCATTTTTTAAATTTGCCCTCAGTTATCAAGGATCTATTCCTAGCTCACCCGATTTTCCCGTTTATTATTGACATTTTAATACCCATTCTTTTCCTCTCTTCTATCTCACTCCACCATGAACCAGATTTCATCGCCAGCCCCCATCTCCCCGTTCCTCACTCAAAAACTTATCTCCAATATTACTGACCTCCAGCAGCAAATGGCGGATATCACAGGATTACTTGGAGCACTGACAGGCAACCTTTCAATCTCCACTGTTCAGCCCCATTTATTACGTCAAGCTGATGCGTTTTTGAATGGGGTAGCTAGGGAGGTTGCCCTACGAAATCACAACAAGAGAAACCTCTTTTTATGGTCTCCACGCTCCCCCCTCTCAAAGGACGATCTGGCCTCAGATCTCATCAGTCAAATAGGGGACAACTTTAGCCACCTTAAAGAGATCTCTTCGGGAAAGGGTCATGCCTTTATTCTCTCCTCGCACAAAAGACTGTCTGACGGTGAGCTTCGTCACCTCAAACTGCACTCGCCCATTTTATCATCCGGGAAAGTCAAACTAAAGCGAGATTACATGCTACTACAGAGGACTATAGAGAAAGCCCAAACCCATCAACCGGACACCACCCCCCTCCTCCAGCTAATCACGCCTTTCCGGGCTGGAGCAATCCAAAGAAAAGCCGCTCAGTTCACGGCGGAATCCTTGGCGATGCCCCTTCCTCCAGTCCACCCCTGCTGATATCTTCCCGATTTGAAGGCCTTCCTTTCACCTTTAGCCCATAATCCGCAATCAGTCCCCCACACAGTCTCAAGCTTTACCACGTCGTCGCGGCCGACCACGCCGCGCAAAGCCTCCAAATAACGCAACTTCTCCCCCAAGTTCGTCCGCCAGGTCCACATCCCCACGACAAGTTACTTTTGTGACGGATGCTATAACCCAGAAACCGAATAAACGTAAGTCGCCTAAGGCCAAACGGGATTTCGACCCAGCCCCATCAACTTCAACTCCCTCTACTGAAACCATCATCGACCCCACCCAGGACTGTTGCGTCTCAGCCCCTGATCAGTCTCTGTCCCTGCTCACCCCATCAACGCAGCTTCAGAGTGCCCCCTCGAGCCCAGATATCTCGCCTCCCTTTTGCTTTCAAACCCTCCAATTACCTCACCCACCCGACAAACGCGGGACAAAAGAAATCCAGATCGACGCTGACCACTCCATCCTCGTCAACGAGCGGTCAGTCACCCTCATCAGCCCTAGATCTCGCCCCGCCCGCCAGCGGAAAGCCCACGCACGCTTCTCCTCCCCGATCTAACCATCCCTCTCTCAGAGCACTCTCAGCAATTCTCATCAATTGCAGGTCACTTACGCCAAAAATCAATCAACTGCGAGCTTTTCTATCCTCTAACGAGATAGACATATGCTTTCTTGTTGAGACTTGGCTGTCCCCTTCCATCCACTGTGATGACCTTTTCCTCATTCACGGATACACGTTCCTTCGTAGCGACAGAACTGTCGGTCGTGGGGGCGGACTAGCTGCCTATTTCCGATTCCTTCTTATGCCAAAACGCTTGTCGACATCGAACTCTCAAGGATTGGAATTTTTCTCGTTTCAGCTACAAATCCATAACCAAAGCATATCTACCTGTGTTGTCTACAGACCCCCTAATCTCTCACTCATCGACGACACTCGCGGGGCCTAACTTCTATCTACTTTTTTCTCTTTACACTCCGATCGGTACGTCGTTCTGGGTGACCTCAGGCTCCCCATGGCTAACTGGCATAATCTAGCTTCGGAAAGTCACTCACTGCTTTGACTCTTCGCGGACAACCTGTTACACCAATTCGTGCATTTTCCTACTCGAGGGAAAAACCAACTGGATTGTGTACTCTCCAACAACGAGGTGACTGATGTTCACTCTCGGGAGATCTCCCCTAATCTTGATCACTGTCAGGTACCCTTCCTCATACCTCTCTTATCCTTCACCCCTAGAGAAGACACCCAATCATTCAGGCGATTCACCTACTGGGAAGAGTTCCGCCGACTCTGTGACGCTGTTAACTGAAGGGACCTCTTTCTCCCAAACAATCTCTCCTCATGCCTTTCCGAAGTCCATAACATCCTTTTCTCCCACTTTAACTGCGCCACCTCTATTCAACAAGTACACGCGACGAATAAGTTGAACGCTCTGTTTAAGGCACGCGACAACCTCGCACGCAACTCTCGACTACGCACATCGTCACTTGCCCGCGCCCTCGCACTGAGACGCATCGATGGGCACATTAAACAGGCTATCAACAAACAAGCGCTCCACATCGAAAGACGCATCCGCTCAGCTCCTAACCCCCGGGCAAAGTTCGCTATCATCAAACACCAATTGCTGCAAAAGCCCAAAACCTCGTATATTAACTTCTCTCAGTCAGACGACACCTGCTTCGCCAACGATTATCTGACTTACCTCCTCGACTCCTTTTCCACTCCCACTCCGCCTGTCGAGATGTTAGACAACGGAGACACCGAGAACCTACGCTGGTTCTACGTCTCACCGGCTTCCGTCGCCCAAGCAATTAAAGACATTAAATCTAAACACCAACTTGATCAATATGGTGTCTCGGTCAGCATGATTGCTCTTCTAGGCTGGAACGTCTTCTCTCTAAATGCCGACGTTATTAATCATTGTCTCGAAACCACCTATCTTCTCCCGGACTGGCTTAATTCGACGATCTCTCCTATCCCTAAAAATGGCTCTTCGTCGATCTCATCATTTAAAGATCTCCGCCCCATTACGATCGTCCCTTCTTTCACCAAAATCTTCGACAGGGTCTTAGAAAACCTAATCTACCCCTTCATTAGGTCTCATGTAAGCTTCTATCTCCTCGATGATCAACATAGTTTTTTGAATGGCCGCTCCTCTTCCACCAACTAAGTTAGTGTTCTCGATCATTGCTACTCCTCCTTCTCTAAAGAGCTTCAGTGCACTCTTCTCTTCCTGGATATATCCAAAGCTTTTGACTCGCTGTCTTTTTCAGCAGTCGAATCCGCCTTACTGAGAAGCGGTATTTGCGGTAACGTTCTCAATCTTATCAGTTACTATCTCCGAAACCGATGTGCGACAGTAAAAGTCGGCAGTAGTCACTCGAGGCCAGCCCATATCCGATCCGGTGTTCCCCAGGGCTCCGTACTTGGTCCTATTCTCTTCAACCTTACGCTCGCGCACATACAGGTTGAAGACAACCTTTTCAAGCTGTTCAAATATGCGGATGACATGGTTATCGTATTCAGTAACCCCACAGCATCCAACCCCTCCTTACCCCTTATATCGGAGCTCCTATCCTCGCTCCACTCGCAGCTCAGCAGAATCGGCCTCAAACTAAATCCCACCAAAACTCGCATAATGAAACTCTCCTCTGATCCATTCTGCTCTATCCCGGTTGCCAACTACCCCCTCGATATAGAAATAATAGATTCGGCCAAACATCTTGGCATTCATTTCTCACAATCCCTAGACTTCTCCCTACACCTTACACACACTACTTCCAAACTCTTCAAATGGGCCCGTCTGATCTGTTTTAAGACTAACAACCCCACTCTCCAACTCACGTTATTCAAGGTCTACGTTCTGCCCCTCATTTCCTACGCCAGCGAATTCTACTGTCCTCTCACTCTCGCCTCCTCGTATACTATTGAACAGGTATCCTCCAGATTTCTAAAGCGAGTCTTCCCGCAATGCCAAAATTTTCGGGAACGCCTACTCCTGGCAAATATTCTACCGCTTTGGTTTACCCGTCACCTTCGAGTCATTTCTTTTATCCATAAGATCACAACTTGCTTACCACTGTCCAACATTGCCCACCCAAGTCACTACTACGCCACACGTTCAAGTAACTCTTCTATCCAAGCTAATCATACTCCCACCATATTTAAAAAAATCTATCTTTTCTCCAAAGCCACTAATGTCTTCAACGCTCTTCCCACAGACATAAGGCTCCTACCCTAGCACGAATTTAAAAAGGCAGCCCATCAGTACTTCTTCAGCAAACTTCTTTGTGATACGACCGATTGGAAACGAAACTGGTTCCTTCTCAATCCATAACATTTACTTCACCCCCGGCTATTCTCTTTACTAACTTCGGAGGGCGAAATCCCTCAGGCAGTCATCTAATCTCCCACTTTACCTCTCTGGTCTTAATCTTTCCTTCTCGACTCACTGATACCACTTCTCAGCCCATTCCTGATCCCATCATATCCACGTTGTGGATACTTTACTACGTTTTGCTCATCCAATTATTTTCTTTCTTGTTTCAGCGGAAGACCGGAAACTCAACAGCCATACTGATCCATCAACGGTTCCCTTCGGACATCGACTCCACCTCGTCTTCCTTCAATCACAACCTCGTTCTACATATGCCTGCGACCCCTGCAGGACTCGCTCGCTTCAATCCAGCAGATTCCATCCATGTCTATGCTATGCTTCATCAACTCAATCTCCACGACAATGGACTCCACCGGTCGACGTCTACTTCCGGTCCGCCATCATTTTCGATCTCAAACTCACCTAGAAGCTCTGACACTTCATGGACTATCTCCAATTGATCTTGTCTAGTCAAATGGAACTTCTTTTTTATTTATTTTTCAACAGATTGAACTATCTTGATGTCAATGATAACTTTTCCGTTCATCAACCCCTCCCCCTTGTTATTAAATACTTTTCTAGTTACAATTTTATTCACCTCCACGTATCCTACCATTGATTTGTTATTTCAATGGTCGGGCCAGTTGACTTTTGATGCCAAATAAATGTATTATTATTATTATATAGGTTTTACTAATTTTATAGCAAACCTGAAATCTTACCGAAATAGGGGACAAAATTGTGGAAGAACACAATTATTTTTTAACTTATTGGACGGGGAAATTATACTATTAAGAGAATCGTTATATTTTAGAGAGGATAGCAACTGTATTTCAAGATTGGCATTGATTTTTTCGAATGCGAAGCAAACACTTCTGAAAAGAAAAGATTCCTTGAACTCAAGGAAGAGTTGTTTCCAATTGCTTTTTAAAATATGTTGCGAATCTTGGAGCAAAGCTAAAATTAAAAAAAACATTAATTCCTACAATTGCATATATCGTCATTTGTCATAAAATATACAGATCCACCAATAAGGTTATTTTCATTGCGTCTATCATCAAACAGACTTTTTTCACGAGCATACACCATTGTTTTACTAATAAGTTATAAACCCATTTTTAATATAAAAGTATAATAACGGGTTGCCATACAAAAAATTATGACAAAAATTATATAAAAACCAAAAAATCCTCAAACTAAAGCAATAATTTAAAAATAAAAATAAAAGATAAAGTGAATAGAATTATTTATTCTTCGGATAAATGCAGAATAAATGAATATCAAGTGCAATTATTTCACATATATAAGGTTATATTTGGTGCTAAAATTTAAAACTGTACGCATAACATAATAAATTAAAAGTACACTATAGTACTGTAAACGCCCCGGCTTCAAGTAAATCCCGTACGACGTTACAAACTCGGTTAAGATGCTCTGAATAGAGATTTGTTACTGATAGGGGGCCCTTAATAGGACTTGATCGTGAGTTTGTTGAGGCCCCTAACCTATTGGTGTTAGTAAGCCCCATAGATGCCAGTTCGCTAGAAGTCCTAACATTCACAGTAGAGTCTGTTTTGCCTACATTGTTATCTGTGTCAATAAGATTTAAATCCATTAGGTCCTGCCCTAAATGAAATACATCTTCTAATTTAATATCGGCATTCATGATCAAGAATTATGATACTTAAATTGACACTTACTAGTGGCGTTTGGAAGGTGAAAGTTGGAAAGCTATATCTTCAGCAATAATCTGCTTTGATGTGTACGTGACCCACAATAATAAATAAATTACCTGTTCCAAGACTCCTCCTCAGTGTTATATTATATCAGAACACAAGGCAAGTGTTGAAAGGTGTATATTGTATAATGTTGTAATCGTTTATTATGGAGAGAAATGTTAAAAATGCAGCAAACGAAAATCTACAACCAGCTCGGAAGCACGATACTCAAAAACTGAAAATAGCGCACAATTTTAAAAATCAAGTCTTTAAACAAAGAATGTTCTGGAAAATAAAAAGAAAAAATTCTTTTTAAATAAAGTTGTTACAATCAGCTATGGTGGTTTAAATTTATCATTCAAGGTCATTTTATAAAAGGCGGAGGATTCAACATCCTCTACACACACCACCTTCTCAAAAAAAGAGAGGAACGACTAATAGTAGATGTAATCATCGTTCTTCGGCTGACGTAGTATTCTTCCAGATCGTTTTGTGCATACTGGCGCCCCTGACGTCGTCATCTCGCCCGATATAACATTCGCTGGTTCTTCAATGTCATCTGGTGTTGACAAATAATTTTCATGCTGTGATTCAGTAGAATAAGATTTTGATATGTTAGACAACGGTTTTTCAAATTGCTGCATTTCATTATGTGTCTGCAAGATGGGATTGCACACCTCAGATTCGCCCATGGAACGGTCATTCAACGCATCTTTTAATTCGGTCACACCGTCAATCCAGATAAACTGGGGAATACAGCGATCCAACGTAACACAATCCTCAATGCCATTTATTTCTATGATGACATTCTTATCAGTCATCCTCTTGACCTTGTATGGTCCTTTGTAAAATGGTGTTAGGCAGTTTTTCCTATTCTCATTAGTAATATAAACATGCGATGCCGATTTTAAATCAGAGGACACATAGCATTTAGTTTTAGGTTTTCTAGTTTTGGTTGGGGCCAAACGACACATCTTGTCTCTAAGTGCTCCTACAAACCAATCTACATAACTAGAAGCCCAATCAAGACTACTTGGAGTTTCAATTAGAAGATCTCCAGGCAACCTTAATGGTTCTCCATAAACTAATTCTGCAATGGAAGTTCCTAATTGTGCCCTATATCTGTTGCGCATGGCGAGTAGTACTATAGGAAGATCGTGTATCCAGCTTGTTCCACTAGTACACCTTGATGCAGCTTTCAGTTCACGATGTAACCTTTCTACCATCCCATTTGCTCGTGGGTTATACGCGCTAGTATGAATTATAGTGATTCCCATGACGTTGAGAGATCTTACGAAAAGCTCTGACATAAATTGACTACCACGATCACTAGTGACCTTTTCCGGAACACCATAACGCGATATCCAATTATGTAGAAACGCGAACAAAACTTCTTGTGCTGTCATGTCTTTTAAAATCGCCACTTCAAATTGACGACTAAATCTATCTACCATAGTTAGCAAGTATTTGTTTCCGTTTACTTCAGGCATCTCAACAATGTCTATGTGTACGTGTCTGAACCGTCGATTTTGTATTCCAATGTTCTTTATATCGGTCCTGGTATGTCTCCACACCTTACACGTTTGACACTTGGTACAGGCTCTTACCCATACCCGTATATCTTTAGACATATGTGGCCATACGTATCTGTCGTTGATTAATCGTATGGTGGCTTTAATGGATGGATGACCCATGTTATGTAATACTTGGATAATCTTGGCCCGTAACTCCAATGGCACATATGGTCGTGGTTGACTTCTAGATGTTTCGCATAACAACCACTTGCCACTTATGAGCTTACGCACATATCCTGGTCTTTTGGACAATACCAATGTAAAGGGATCCAGTCCTTGCGCTTCCTCGATTTGACTAACGAAATCGTGCATTGATTCTTCTAAACTTTTCAAAGGACCTTGAAATATCGTATCGACATCAGCTTCATTCGGTCGGCTTAGTGCATCTGCAACCACATTCTCTTTACCAGCAATATGAGACACAGTGAAATCAAACTCTGCTAACCGTGTTATTTGGGAATTTACTCTACGAGAGTAATTAAGCCTAGCTGTTTTACCAAGTATGCTGATCAATGGCTTATGATCGGTCAATAACTTAAACTTGTGACCATCTAAGTAATGCTCGAAGTGTAACACTGCGGCATACACGGCTAGAAGCTCTTTGCCAAACGTATCATAACGTTTTTCTCGATCAGTAAGCTTACGGCTATAAAACCCAATCGGTTTTACTACGTCCCGATCTCTTTGCTGTAGCACTGCTCCTAATGCAACATCTGATGCATCAGTGATTAGTTCGAAAGGTTTTTCCCAATCTACAGGTGCTAATGTGGTTACGTCACTTAACATATCCTTGGCCTTTTGGAAATTTTCTCGGTCTTCTTGACTCAAGATGATAGGCCAAGACTTCTTGATCGTGCTCTTTTCAAGAGTGAGATGTCTTGTTAACGATCCAAGAATTCCGGCTAGACCTGGAATGAATCGACGATAATAGCTGATCATGCCCAAGAACCTTCGCAACTGGCGTACTGTTCTGGGTTCAGTTACGTCCTTAATGGCTTGGACCTTATCTTCCAAAGGCTTAATTCCGTCTTTGGAAAGTATATGACCAAGGTATTTAACTGAAGAGCAACCAATATTACTCTTATTAGGTTTGACCACTAATCCATATTGTTCCAGCCTGGTCAAAACCGTTTCCAAATGCGTACGATGTTCGTCTCGTGAACGACTAAAAATTATTATGTCATCAATATATACTCTCGCAAATGGACAATTCTGAAGGATTTCTTCAGCCAAACGCTGGAATGTCTGACTGGCGTTTTTCAAACCAAAAGGCATTCGAAGAAATTCATGCGATCCCCCTCCTGGAAATCTGACTGCGGTGAGTGGTATCGAACTTTCTTCCATTGGTACTTGATAGTACGCTTTCTGGAGATCTAAAGTTGAATAAACCTCATATCCCATTATATCTCGGAGCAAAGTACTCTGGTTAGGGAGAGGATAAGAATCACCCTTTGTCACTGAGTTTAATAGACGATAATTCCCACAAACCCTCCATTGACCCGGTTCAGGTTTGGGAACTACCACTATTGGGGAAGCAAAATTGGAATTTGACCTTCTACAAATCCCCTCTTCGCGCAATTGATGAAATTCTGACACAGCTACTTGTTGCTTGTGTTGTGCCAATGGTTGAGCCTTTGGTGAACAAGGTAACGGAGCTACCAATTCTATCTGGTGTTCTACTCCTATTTTCAAACCTATTCTTTTGGCACTAAAATGTTGAAACACTGCTAGGTGCTTCTCGATTATATCAGCAAAGTCATGTGCGACTGTTGGACGAGGTAAGAGGACTGTTCTAACTGCCGACACGTTAGACTCATTATTTATTGATGTCCCTACGCCTTCTGTGATAGTCCTAGCCTTGGGGTCTAATGCCAGCTTGAAATGTGTCAAGAAATCCATGCCAATGATATGGTCCTTGACATCGGCTACTAGAAAATTCCATAGGAAAGAAGATTTCTGGCCTAATTTTACAGACATTTCTTTCATCCCTTTTACTTCAATTGGACTACCATTCGCGGCCCATAGTTGATAATCAAATGTGGGGCAATCTGCTTCCACCACGTCTGACCTAACTATGCTTACCTCCGCACCCGTGTCTATGAGAAATTCTAATCCAGATAATTCATCCTTAATAATGAACTTGTTGCTGGACACTCCGGCAATGTTTTCAAGATCCCCGCTTAGTGAGAATCGGACTCTTTTGCCTTTTATCTGGGTGCTATTTATACTAGTCGCCTCTTTTGCTTTGAGTATGCCTTTTAAAGGCATATCTGGGAGCCTTTGCAATGGAACCCCCCCTACGGCTCCTACTAGTGGGGGTTTTTCCCTTTTCCCGGTGACGGATTTCTCTCAACCGGTTTTGTGCTTCCTTTCCATTTGGGTCCACCTAATCGCGGGTAATTATAATTTTCATCTTGGCACTTCGCACTGCGTCCATATTCGCCCTGTGCCTTACCCCATCCGCGTGGCCCTTCGAAGCGTTGACGCGAGTGACTCCTTCGGCGTCTAATATCCTGGACCTGACTCTGAAGTTGTGCGACATCACTACGCAAGCTAGCAACTTCCCTACATAAGAAACGCAAACTTTCTTGTGTGGTCAGGTGGTTTTCGGTATCTGCCCTCACTGGCTGCATCGTTACAGAATCTGCCATTACAGCATGTACTTGTGGTTCTTGCTGTTTATACACGCCGTCTAACCCTCTGAGTTTTGTCGGCCAATCTATGTTCATTGTGTCAAACACTTCCATTGTTGTTCTGAGCCTAACTGGTAACTCAGCTGTAAAAATGGAGTTGACTACATCACTAGATATATTCAACCTGGAAGCTTTCGTGCAAAGGCGTTCATAAAATTCGGACGGTAACTGACGTCCCATTTTTTCTAAGCGTAATAATTCGCACATTTGCGCTGTTCTTCCAGGCTGATATCTCTGTTGAATTTCTGCCATTAATAACTCAAATGCGTTGTACGGCTTTTCTTTCACAGTTCTGTCTCTGAAATTTTCCAAAGCATTTCGGAAATTCTCAGGCAATGCCATCCATGCTGCAACAAATTTCTCCATAGGGTTCACAATACAATAAGCCTCAAATATCATTTGGGCATCTCCTACCCAACTTGCATGTTTCTCTGACTTATACTGTGGTAGACTAAATATACTTGGACTGGCGTGGTCGCCAAATTTTGTTGAGGCCCCTAACCTATTGGTGTTAGTAAGCCCCATAGATGCCAGTTCGCTAGAAGTCCTAACATTCACAGTAGAGTCTGTTTTGCCTACATTGTTATCTGTGTCAATAAGATTTAAATCCATTAGGTCCTGCCCTAAATGAAATACATCTTCTAATTTAATATCGGCATTCATGATCAAGAATTATGATACTTAAATTGACACTTACTTTAGGCGTTTGGAAGGTGAAAGTTGGAAAGCTATATCTTCAGCAATAATCTGCTTTGATGTGTACGTGACCCACAATAATAAATAAATTACCTGTTCCAAGACTCCTCCTCAGTGTTATATTATATCAGAACACAAGGCAAGTGTCGAAAGATGTTTATTGTGCAATGTTGTAATCGTTTATTATGGAGAGAAATGTTAAAAATGCAGCAAACGAAAATCTACAACCAGCTCGGAAGCACGATACTCAAAAACTGAAAATAGCGCACAATTTTAAAAATCAAGTCTTTAAACAAAGAATGTTCTGGAAAATAAAAAGAAAAAATTCTTTTTAAATAAAGTTGTTACAATCAGCTATGGTGGTTTAAATTTATCATTCAAGGTCATTTTATAAAAGGCGGAGGATTCAACATCCTCTACAAGTTCTCCTGAATTATTCAGAGTGTGAAGATGTCCTGGAGCCTTGGGTGGACTCTGGTTGTTGTTGCTCCCGTTGTAGAGTTATAATCACGATGTGGATAACGTCGTTCAGGTTCTGCAATTAATTGGCTCGTCTCGCTGGTTGTACCACAACAAGATGAGTCACGGATGTAGCCAATTGTTGGTGAAACTATCAAATCACCAGCGTAGGTATTGACAGCCGACAGAACGCACACGCGTAACGCAAAGCAGAATGCAATTGCGACAACTGACTTGCATGGTAAATTGCCGTGCTTAAATAGCATGCCATGTCTACTTGCACACTATTGGTTAAACTGCAAGTTTCGCTTTTTTCTCATTGGTGCAACGTAAATAAAATTGAATTTAATTTACGCAATATGTCGGCCATTAATTTGTGTCGTTAGAACACTTTCCTCTCTGAAAAAAAAAGAAAAAGAATTCCTCTCTGCGAGGCTAGATAAGAAATGTATGACAGAGTTCGAAAAAAGTTAAGCAAAAATATGATGAACCATAAATGCTGGGCTTAAATATGCTTGTTGGTTGCTTCAACAATGATATGATGTCAGGTAACCACTAGGAATTGCTACACAAATTGTTAGCTCTAGTGGTCGGTCATACCACGTGAGGCAAAATAGAGCAGTGTAAGTTTTGGGAGCCGAAGCGTGAAGATTTCGAGGTAAATCGCCTCTGAATTTTCCAGGTTTAAGTTAAAACCTAAGCAGGTTGGATCGTTGTCAATGTGTTTGTATACGACCAAAGGAGCTAGAGTGCTCGACGTTGTGGTCATGACATTTGTAGAATGGTCTTTGTGCAATTGATGAAGTTGAGATATGCATTGAAAGTGGCCTATACCATGATATGAAGCTAATCACTACTTAGTGTTGCTACACGAAAGCGTTAGCTCTAAGTAGCTGTCAAACGAAAATAGGTAGTATGATGTCATGTGAGAAATACATTATAATGTAAAAATGTATACATTAAAATCAAAGGTAACTGCATAAAAATATGTACACGAACATTGCCTCAGAGATAGCATAATACCAAAGAACTGTTCAAAAATGCTACACAGTTGTTAGCTAAGAACAGCTGGTTATGCCACGTGAGACAAATACGAAAAATAACGTAAGGTTAAAAAATTTTATAGTTAATGTTAATGTTTAAAAAAATCAATTACGCGTTATACAAAGCAGGATATTGAGATTGTGGGCAGACGGAGCCTGAGACGTGTGTAGAAGGTTGAACGCTCTCAGGATCAGGTGGTTCGATAAACGGTTTCAACCTGTCTATGCTTACTGATGTCGGTGTAGCGCCTTGCATAATAATGAAGTATTTTGGTTGTCTGAGCAAAATCGGGTAAGGACCGCGATACTTTGGTTGTAGTGGTGCAACAGCATTATTGTTGCGAACGAGTACTCTCTTGCAGCTGTGGAGCTGTGGGTGAACGAAGACTGGACGAGGCGTATGTCTCGGCTGCTGTTCAGACATGTTACCGAAATGAAGTCGAAGGCGGGTAGCTTCGTCTTGTGGGTCATCTTGTGCCGGTAGTAGACGTGGGAGCTGACTAGGCAGGCGTAGATCCATGCCATACAAGAGTTGTGACGCAGACGTTTTAATGGATTCACGAGTACGGGAACGCATGGCCAGCAGAACTAAAGGTAGTGCATCGACCCAGTTGCCATTAATGGACGAGGATGCTAAAGCTGCTTTGAGTTCCCAATGCATTCTCTCTACCATGCCATTAGCTTGGGGATGGTAGGCAGTCGTCTGGCGTAAGATGCATCCCATGTACCGCAAGGTGGTTTTGAAACGATCAGATGAGAAGCAAGTGCCTCTGTCCGTGATGACCTCATTGGGAACACCGTAATTGGATATCCATGCAGAGATAAAACCGTTAGTTACTTCGTCTGCAGAAATGGTGCCAAGAGGTAATGCCGCAGGCCACCGTGTAAATCTATCGATCATAGTTAGAAGGTAGCTGAAACCTTGAACCTTTGTCAGATGAACTATGTCGATGTGGACGATGGCTAGGCGAGAAGTAGATCGAAATTGTTGCAACTTAGAACGAGTGTGTCGTGTGATCTTGTTTTTCTGACAAATAGCACACTCGGAGACCCATCGTTTAACATTCTGCCTAAATCTGTGACCCCAGAAACGATCTGTAAGAAGTCAGACAGTCGCTTGGCTTCCAGGGTGAGAAATTGAGTGAATTGAATCGAAAACCTTTCTCTGAAGGCTGGTCGGCAGAACTGGCTTGTTGGGCTGCGTACCCGTGAAGTAAACAATTGGTAAGCCTTCCCACAGACGGCATATGAACTTGGTTGGGTGACGGGCTATTGATCTCTGAATGTGAATGTCACCGCGTTGTTCAGTTCGCAGGAGAGTTGGCGTTAGTGCAGGTTCACTGAGTGCCACGGAGTTGACAGTGAATGGTGACGGCGAAGGTGGTTGTAGAGAGACGTCTAGCCTGGACAGGGCATCTGCAATGAAGTTCTGTTTGCCCTTGACGTGAAAGACGTCAAATTGCCATTCGCTTAGACGAGAAAGCTGTCTTTCCACTCTGGCAGGGTACTTGGCGATAGATGAAGTTGCGTTTCGAAGTGCGCTAACTAGTGGTGCATGATCTGTGAAAACAACAAATCTGCTACTGCCAATGATGCTGATAAAATGGCGCACTGCGTCGTGGATGGCGAGAAGTTCTCGGCCGAAAGTGTCGTACCTCGTTTCTACTGGTTGGAGAGTACGCGAGTAGAAACTGATAAGCTTCCGAACTCCGTCGATCTCTTGTTCCAACGTGGCTCCAATAGCGACTTCAGAAGCATCTGTCGTGAGTAGAAATGGCTTTTCAAAATCTGGAGGTGTTAGCATTGTGACATTTGCTAACGAGTTGATGGCAAGTCGAAGTAATGATGGAATTCTTGCTAAGTCCTTTTCGGTTCCGCAAGTGCCTGCACAAAGGATAAAGTTGTTTTGAAAGGCCCCGAAGGAACTTGCGATAATAGTTTAATACTCCCAGGATTTTCTGCAACTCGCTGACAGTCCTTGGTGACTTGATATTCTTGATTGAATTCGTCTTTGACGGCAACGGTTGAATACCTTGGGCCGTGATACGATGCCCTAAGAAGTCGACGGATGAAGTTGCAATCTGCGTCTTGTCACAGTTGATCTTGAGTCCGTGGTTGGATAAGCGTGGGAGGACATTTCGTAGATGTTTCGCATGAGATTCTAGATCTGGACTGAATACCATAATATAATCGAGATATGACATACAATAAGCAGAGTCATCGCGAAGTATGTTGTCCATGAATCTTTTAAATGTCTGAGTAGCACACTTAAGTCCAAAAGGCATGTAAAGGTATTCAAAAAGGCCAAATGGAGTGATGACTGCAGTTTTATCGATTTCCTCTGGTGCTACCGGGATGTGATGGTAAGCTTGTCTCAGGTCAATCACTGAGAAGAAATTGCCGTCGTTGAGTTTCTCAAGTAAAGTGTTAATATTTGGAATAGGATATGCATCAGATTTTGTCACTGAATTTAGCTTGCGGTAGTCTCCACAGGCTCTGTACGATCCGTTTGATTTTGAGACTAAGTGCAGTGGTGACGCCCATGAACTTTTCGATGGTCTGATGATTCCCACTTCCAAAAGCCTTGAGAATTCTTCTTGGGCAGCTTTCAGCTTAGCAGGGGCCAGTGGTCGCTTCTTGAGTGCAATAGGTTGTCCTTCTGTGACGATATGATGCATCGTGTTGGAGACTCGTAGCTCTGACTTGTTAAGATCGAAAAGCGATTTGTATTTTCGAAGAGCTGCTGATATCTCTGCTGAATGATGCACTGGGGTTGGCTGAATGACCTGTAACTCCAAACGCTCGGAGGCAAGTGTCCAAAAACTTTGCTCAAGTCCGGTGGAGGGGTCGATGATCTTTTGATTGGCAAGATCAACAATGAGCCGAAATTTTAGAAGGAAATCAAGGCCTATTATATTATGTGAGACCTTGGCAATGATGAAGTTGTGGGAAAATTCACGTCGTAGACCTATGTTGAGTGTGCGGTACCGGCAGCCATATGTTGGTATGGGTTCGCCTGTAGCTGTTGCGAGAAGAACGCCTAGCGACATCTCAGCCATTGAATCACCTTTGAGAACTGAGACTGCCGCACCTGTGTCTACGATGAACTCTTCGCCAGTTTTGAAATCAAGAAGGTGCAGAAGTTCGTTGGGCTGTTTGGCCGGGTCATGCAAACAAGTAGGCTGGTGATTGCGACCGGCGTTGTCCGTTTGGTTCTCTATGTGAAAAATTCGGCGTGGACGAAAAGAGTCGACAGGGATGTCGGATTGTAGTTGGCTTCTTCCCTGTAGCGCCGTTGATGTCGTTGACGTACAGACTGTACGGTCTTCTACTGCCTGCGCCAGACGTTTCCCGATACTGATGCACGCTTGTGCCTGCGGTCTGTTGTCCTTTCCGTCAGCTGTGAAAATTGTTACTCATTCGGAAATTCTTCGGAACAACAAAGACAGACTTGGCATGAATAAAAAACTTCTGGTGGTTATAACACCAGTTCTTTGGGGCATATTTATTAAAGGATTGCGGAGATCTCGATCGCCGCCTACCATTATAATTTGACTTGGAAACGAATTTTGGTCGAGCATTTACTTGATTTAGCTCGGATTTGGTAATGGCCAATCCTTCTAGAACTTTGGCCATGTTCGCCACTGTCCTCTCTAAAGAGGAGAGTCTATCATCTTGCGGGGGTGAAGAAAAGGATGATGGATTCACTTTGGGTTACAAAACCCTATATTCTAACTCACATCTCTCAGATAAGTCATCTATAGAGAGAGTGTTGGGGAGCTGTCTGGCAAAGAGTTTTAATGTTTGAGGAAGATTGTTAATAAAAACAACCTTAGCCTCATGGTCAGAAATTTTGGTTTTATACCAACGTTTCCGTAATTCCCTCAGTATTTCGATGGGGCCAAGATTTGGCATGTCTAACTGCGCATATTTGTTTATTATCTGCTCAGTTTCAGTGGGTCCAAGCAAGGATTCTACCTCGTTTTGTAGGCCCAAAATGGGATTAGGTAGCTTCCTAATGAGCCTCAAGCTTAGGATAAATCCGTCGCTGCAATTCAGAAGGTAGTTTAGCAAAAACCTTCGACAGTTTTTGATGACTGTCATAATCAGGAAACGGGGAGAAAGCGGAGTCTACGCGCATAAAGAATAGCTCACTATCTCCATCCCAAACAGGAACATCAATATCTAAAATTGGACCCGACATTTTAACAATCTTACGGGATCTTAAAAGCATAAATTTATAAGCAATATGAAAATATATAAATATACTTTAACGAAACGCTTACCCACAAACAGCTTCCACAGTTGAATGAGCGCAGAACAAAAGCACGTCACAGTAACTGCTTCCAAAAATTGAAATTATCCGCAATTGAGCCTGTCGAGTACGTACGGTACCGTTTTGTACGTAGAAAAGATAAACAGAGGCCCCGTTGGCCTTTGATGCCAATGTATTATTATTATATCCCAAAAAATTCAACACAAATCCACGAATATATACCCAACAAAATTCCCAGAAGACCACGATTAGGGTAAAGAAAACGCAAATGTTAATCTATTTTTATCCCAAATAAATGAAAAAGGAAGTCAATTTTATTTATACCAAAAAAAATCAGAACAATAATCAATATCCTGGCGTGGTCGCCAATTCCGTAAACGCTCGGGCTTCAAGTAAATGCCGTACGACGTTACAAACTCGGTTAAGGTGCTCTGAACAGAGATTTGTTACTGATAGGGGGGCCCTTAATAGGGCCTGATCGAGCGTTCTCCTGAATTATTCAGAGTGTGAAGATGTCCTAGACCCTTGGGTGGACTCTGGTTGTTGTTCCTCCCGTTGTCGAGTTGTTATCACGATGTGGATAACGTCGCTCAGGTTCTGCAATTAATTTGCTCGTCTCGCTGGTTGTACCGCAAAAAGATGAGTCACGGATGTAGTCAATTGTTGGTGAATCTGTCAAATCACCAGCGTAGGTATTGACAGCCGACAGAACGCACACGCGTAACGCAAAGCAGAATGCAAATGCGACAATTGACTTGCATGGTAAATTGCCGTGCTTAAATAGCATGCCATGTCTACTTGCACACTATTGGTTAAACGGCAAGTTTCGCTTTTTTCTCATTGGTGCAACGTAAATAAAATTGAATTTAATTTACGCAATATGTCGGCCATTAATCTGTTTCGTTACAGTACTGTAAACGCCCCAGCCGTACGACGTTACAAACTCGGTTAGAGTGCCATAAAATAAAGAGTTATTAATGTTAGGGGGCCCTTAACAGGGCCGGTCCTGGCGTTCTTTGGCAAATGCCGAGAAGGTGTAGAGGCCGTTTGGTCACTACCATAAGGGGGTCTCTTGGATGCCAAGCCCAGAAAATCCATATATGCGGAATGATCATCTATCTTGGAACACGTACGTTTCTCTGAACTATCTTTTGAGCTACGCTGATATCCACAGGTTACTGAACCAGAATGATTGAGACCTTAAAACAAATATTCACGTTAAATACCCAAAGCAAATTTGTGGTTCTTTTCGCTGATAATTTAAAAGAACAATTGACAAGAAGAATACAATGATTTATTAGCAAAGAGTCAAAGATGGAATCACGCAGTGTCCCGCTTGTGCAATTCAGCCACTCAGATCAAAACTAAAATATTTTCCTTCGACAAGAAAAGTCAAAAACTTCGACAATATGAACAAAAGAACTTCCAAAAAAAATTTACAATTTTTTCCAAAAATTACAATATTGTTTTACGAAACCAGCGATAACATCAAATGCCCAAAAATAAAATTGATTTATTTTATATGAGGAGTTAAATGATGTCCAAAAATTAAATTAACCTCCACAAAGGTCCGTAAGTGTAATCTCGTCCAGAAGAACTTCTAGACTCTTTTGACCAGCTCGGGTTAACTTGGGTTGGGGTTCGCTCTGTTGTGGCGTTGGAATCTCGCTGAGTAACCTCGTTGAAGTTCTGCAGTGTTGAGGCTCCTAACCTATTCGTGTCTGAGAGCCCCATAGATGCCAGATCACTTGAAGTCCTAAAATTTACATTAGAGTCTGATATGCTTATATTTCCATTCGCATCTGCTACATTCAAATCCGCAATATCCTGTACTAACCTACTTGTGTCCTCAAATTTAATATTAGCTTCCATGTCTGGTTAGTTTAATAATTAAATCGACATTTAATGTTGGCAATCGGAATGCGAAAGTTGTCTCGCTTGAACTCCCGAACAAATAATCTGGAAGGAGATATACGTGAACAACAGAATAATCAAATTACCTGTTCCAGAACGTCCCTTCTATGTGTGCTTCAAAAACTGAATAAAAGACAATTTTAGCAGAAAGATATTGTTAATATGTATTTGTGTTACTAGAGAAAAAATGTTAGAATAGCAGCAGACCAAAAGATGATATAACCAGTCGAGGTGCGAGACACTCGAAAACTGAAAATGACGCACAATTCAAATTGAAGTATTTAAACAAAGAATGTTCTGGAAAATAAAAAGAAAAAAATTCATTTTAAATAAAATTAATTACAATCAGCCATGGTGGTTTAAATTTATCAGTTAATGTTGTTTTACATTTGGCGGAGGATTTATCTTCCTCCAAATACACTACCTTCTCAAAAAAGGCGGCTAGTATTAGACGTAATCAAGATTCTTCGGCTGACGTGGCACTCTTCCAGTACGAGTTGTGCATAATGGCGCCCCTGAAGTCGTCATCTCGCCCGGTACAATTTTCACTGGTTCTTCCATGTCATCCGGTATTGCCAAACAGTTTTCATGCTGTGAACTGGTAGAATAAGATTTTACAATATTAGACAACTCATCTTCTGAGTTCTGCATATCGTTATGTGCCTGTGTGGTGGGATTGCAAACATCAGATTCGCCCATAGAACGACGGTCATTCAACGCATCTGTTAATTCAGTGATATTGTCTATCCAGATAAACTGGGGAATGCAACGATCCAACGTAACACAATCCTCAATACCATTTATTTTTATGATGACATTCTTGTCAGTCATCCTCTTGACCTTGTATGGTCCTTTATAAAATGGTGTCAGGCACTTCTTCCTATTTTCATTAGTTATATACACATGCGAAACCGATTTTAGATCAGAGGACACATAGCATTTGATTTTTGCTTTTCTAGTCTTGGACGGAGCCAAACGACACATCTTATCTCTAAGTGCTCCTACGAACCAATCTACATAACAAGAAGCCAAATCAAGACTACTTAGAGTTTCTATTAGAAGATCTCCAGGCAACCTTAATGGTTCACCATAAACCAGTTCTGCTATGAAAGTACCCAATTGTGCCCTATATCTGTTGCGCATGGCGAGTAGTACTATAGGAAGATCGTGTATCCAGCTTGCTCCACTAGTACACCTTAATGCAGCTTTCAGTTCACGATACAGCCTTTCTACCATCCCATTCGCTAGTGGGTTATACGCGCTAGTATGTAATACAGTGGTTCCCATGATGTTGAGGGATCTCTCGAAAAGCTCGGACATAAATTGACTACCGCGATCACTAGTGACCTTTTTCGGAACACCATAACGCGATATCCAATTATGTAGAAACGCGAACAAGACTTCTTGCGCTGTCATGTCTTTTAAAATCGCCACTTCAAATTGACGACTAAATCTATCTACCATAGTCAGCAAATATTTGTTCCCATTAACTTCAGGCATTTCGACAATGTCTATGTGTACGTGTCTGAACCGTCCAATTGGGTATCCCAATATTCTTTATCTCGGTTCTGGTATGTCTCCACACCTTACACGTTTGACACTTGGCACAGGCTCTTATCCATACCCCTATGTCTTTAGACATGTGCAGCCATACATATCTGTCGTTGATCAATCGAATGGTGGCTTTAATGGATGGATGACCTATGTCATTTAACACTTGGATAATCTTGACCCGTAACTCCAACGGAACATATGGTCGTGGTTGACTTCTTTACGTTTCGCATAACAATCACTTACTACTTATGAGCTTACGAACATATCCTGGCCTTTTGGACAAAACTAATGTAAAAGGATCCGATCCTTGCGCTTCCTCGATTTGACTAACTAAATCAGGCATAGAATTGTCTAAATTCTTCAACGAACCTTGAAATATCAGCTCGACATCGGCTTCATTCGGTCTGCTAAGTGCATCGGCTACCACATTCTCCTTACCAACAATATGAGACACTGTGAAATCGAACTCTGCTAACCGTGTTATTTGATAATTTACTCTACGAGAGTAATTAAGCCTAGCTGTTTTACCAAGTATACTAATCAGCGGCTTATGATCGGTCAATAACGTAAACTTATGACCATTCAAGTAATGCTCGAAGTGTAGCATTGCGGCATACACTGCTAGAAGCTCTTTGCCAAACGTATCATAACGTTTTTCTCGATCATTAAGCTAACAGCTTTAAAACCCAATCGGTCTTACTACGTCCTGATCTCTTTGCTGTAGCACTGCCCCTAATGCAACATCTGAGGCATCTGTGATTAGCTCGAAAGGTTTTTCCCAATCTACAGGTGCTAATGTGGTTATGTCACTTAACATTTCCTTGGCCTTTTGGAATTTTTCTCGGTCTTCTGGACTCAAGTTTATAGGCCAAGATTTCTTGATCGTGCTCTTTTCACGAGTGAGATGGCGTGTTAACGATCCAAGAATTCCGGCTAGACCTGGAATGAATCGACGGTAATAGCTGATCATGCACAAGAATCCTCGCAACTGGCGCACGGTTCGGGGTTTCGTTGCATCCTTTATAGCTTGGATTTCATCTTCCAAAGGTTTAATTCCGTCTTTGGAAAGTATATGACAAGGGTATTTAACTGAAGAGCAACCGATATTACTTTTATTAGGTTTGACCACTAATCCATATTGTTGGAGCGTAGTCAAAACGGTTTCCAAATGCGTACGATTTTCATTTCGTGAGCGACTAAAAATTATTAAGTCATCTATATATACCCTTGCAAATGGACAATTCTGAAGGATTTCTTCAGCCAAACGCCGGAATGTTTGACTGGCCTTTTTCAAACCAAAAGGCATTCGAAGAAATTTGTGCGATCCCCTTCCTGGAAATCTGACTGCGGTGAGTGGTATCGAACTTTCCTTCATTGGTATCTGATATTAAGCTTTCTGGAGATCTAAAGTTGAATAAACCTCATATCCCATTATATCTCGGAGCAAATACTCTGGTTAGGGAGAGGATAAGAATCACCCTTCTTCACTGAGTTTAATAGACGATAATTCCTACAAACCCTCCATTGACCCGGTTCAGGTTTGGGAACTACCATTATTGGGGAAGCAAAATTAGAATTTGACCTTCTACAAATCCCCTCTTCGCGCAATTGGTGAAATTCGGACAAAGCAACCTGTTGCTTGTGTTGTGCCAATGGTTGAGCCTTTGGTGAACAAGGCAACGGAGCCACCAATTCTATTTGGTGTTCTACTCCTGTCTTCAAACCTATCCTTTTGGCACTGAAAGGTTGAAACACTGCTAGGTGCTTCTCGATTATATCGGCAAAGTCATGTGCGACCGTTGGACGAGGTAAAAGAACCGTTCTAACTGCCGATGTGTTAGAATCAGTAGGTGTTGATATCCCTTTGCCTTCTGCGATAGTCCTAGCCTTGGGGTCTAATGTCAGCTTGAAATGTGTCAAGAAATCCATGCCAATGATATGGTCCTTGACATCGGCTACTAGAAAATTCCATTGGAAGGAAGATTTCTGGCCTAACGTTACCGACATTTCTTTCATCCCTTTCACTCCTATCGGACTACCGTTAGCGGCCCATAGTTGATAATCAAATGTGGGGCAATCTGCTTCCACCACGTCTGACCTAACTATGCTTACCTCAGCACCCGTATCGATAAGAAAATCTAATCCAGATAATTCATCTTTAATAATGAACTTGTTGCTGGACAATCCGGCAATGTTTTCCAGATCTCCGCTTAATAAGAATCTGATCCTCTTGCCTTCTTCTTCGGTGCTATTTGATCTAGTCCTATCTTTTGCTTTGAGTATGCCTTTTAAAGGCATCTCTGGGAGCCTTTGCCATGGAACCACCTCTACGGCTCCTACTAGCGGGGGTTTTGTCCTTTTCCCGATGATGGATTTCTCTCTACCGATTTAGTGCTTCCTTTCCATCTGGGTCCACCTAATCGCGGGTATATACAATTTTCACATGAGCACTTCGCACTGCGTCCGTACTCGCAATGTGCCTTACATCATCCGTGTGGCCCTTCGAAGTGTTGACGCGAGTGACTCCCTCGACGTCTAGTGTACCTATCCTGACTCTGAAGTTGTGCAATGTCACTATGTAAACTAGCAACTTCTCTACATAAGAAACGCAATGTTTCTTGTATAGTCAGGTTGTTTTCGGCATCTGCCCTGACTGGCTGCATCGTGACAGAATCTGCTATTACAGCATGTTATTGTGGTTCCTGCTGTTTATACACGCCGTCTAACTCTCTGAGTTTTGTTAGCCAATCAATGCTCATTGTGTCAAATACTTTCAATGTGGTTCTAAGCCTAATTGGTAGCTCAGCTGTGAAAATGGAGTTGACTACATCTCTGGATATATTCAACCTGGAAGCTTTTGTGCAAAGGCGTTCATAAAATTCGGACGGTAATTGACGCCCCATTTTTTCTAAGCGTAATAGTTCGCACATTTGCGCCGATCTTCCAGGCTGATATCTCTGTTGAATTACAGCCATTAATAACTCAAATGCATTGTACGGCTTTTCTTCCACAGTTCTGTCTCTGAAATGTTCCAAGGCATATCGGAAATTTTCAGGCGTTGCCATCCATGCTGCAACAAAATTTTCCATTGGATTTACAACATTATAAGCACTAAATATCATTTGGGCATCTCCGACCCAATTTGAATGGTTTTCAGATTTGTACTGCGGTAGACTTAAAATTCTTGGACTGGCGAGGTCGCCAAATATTGTTGAGGCTCCTAACCTATTCGTGTCTGAGAGCTCCATAGATGCCAGATTGCTTGAAGTCCTAAAATTTACAGTAGAGTCGGATATGCTTATATTTCTATTCGCATCTGCTAAATTCAAATCCGCAATATCCTGTACTAACCTACTTGTGTCCTCAAATTTAATATTAGCTTCCATGTCTAGTTAGTTTAATAATTAAATCGACACTTAATGTTAGGCAATCGGAATGCGAAAGTTGTCTCGCTAGAACTCCCGAACAAATAATCTGAAAGGAGATATACATGAACCACAGAATAATCAAATTACCTGTTCCAGAACGTCCCTTCTATGTGTGCTTCAATAACAGGATAAAAGACAAATAAAGCAGGATTTTATTGTTAATATGTATTCGTGTTACTAGATAAAAATTGTTAAAGATAGCAGCAGATCAACAGAAAATACAACCAGTCGAGGTGTGAGACACTCGAAAACTGAAAATGGCGCACAATTCGAAGTCAAGTATTTAAACAAAAAATGTTCTGGATAATAAAAAAAAATTCTTTTTAAATAAAATTCATTATAATCAGCCATGGTGGCTTAAATTTATCAGTTAATGTCACTTTAATTTTGGCGGAGGAATTATCTTCCTCCACAAATAACAGTAATAATCTAATTCTGTAATAAAAGATAATACATAATAATAATATGGATTAAAAATAAAAAGGGCAATAATAATAATGTTATAAAATGCCCTAGCTTCAAGTAAATGCCATACGACGTTACAACGTCAGTTTTTGTGCTAGGACGGCTGAGTTAGTACTGATGGGGGGTTCTTAACACGGCCGGTCTTGCGTTCTCTGGCAAATGCCGAGAAGGTCAGTTAGTGTAGCAGTGTCCAGAAGTACTCCTAGACACTTGAGACCAGCTCTGGTTGACTTGGGTTGTGGTTCCTTCTGTTGTGGCGTTGAAATCCCGCTGAGTAAACTCGTTGAAGTTCTGCAGTAACTGGCTCGTCTCCCTTGTTGTACAGCAACAAGATTGGCGTGACTGAAATTGCCAATGTGTGTGAAGCAAGCCCAAAAATCAGCGTAGGTGAAGATAGCAGACAGCACGTCGGAGAATCGCACAGCAGAAGGCAAACGCGACAACTGACTTGCATGGTAAATTCACCGTGCTTAAATAGCCTTGATTGGCTACTTGCACACTATTGGTTAACGGCAAGTTTCGCTTTTTTCTCATTGGTGCAGCGTAAATTGAATTGAATTTAATTTACGCAATATGTCGGCAAATTGCTTTGTGTCGTTACATCACTTTCCTCTCTGAAAAAAGGAAAAAAATTCCTCTCGGCGAGGCTAGATAAGAAATGCATGGCAGAGTTCAAACCAAGTTAAGAAACTGATACTATATAAAATGTACCATAAATGCTGGGCTGAAGTATGCTTGTTGGTTGCTTCAACAATGATATGATGCCAAGTAACCACTAGGAATTGCTACACAAATTGTTAGCTCTAGTGGCCGGTCATACCGCGTGAGGCAAAATAGAGCAGTGTAAGATTTGGGAGCCGCAGCGTGAGGATTTCGAGGTAAATCGCCACTGAAGTTGCCAGGTTTAAGTTAAAACCTAGGCAGGCTGGATCGTCGTCAATGTGTTTGTATACGACCAAAGGAGCTAGTGTGTGCTCGACGTTGTGGTCATGATATTTGTAGAGTGGTCTCTGTGCAACTGATGAAGTTGAGATATGCATTGAAAGTGGCCTGTACCATGATATGAAGCTGATAACTACTTAGTGTTGCTACACGAAAGCGTTAGCTCTAAGTAGCTGGTCATACCAAAATAGGCAGTGTGAGCTCAGGTGTGAGCCATGCATTATAATGTAAAAATATATACATGAAAATCAAAGGTAACTGCATAAAAAATATGTACTCGAACATTGCCTCAGAGATGGCATAATACCAAAGAACTGTTCAAAAATGCTACACAATTGTTAGCTAAGAACAGCTGGTTATGCCACGTGAGATAAATGCGAAAAATAACGTAAAGTTTAAAAAATTTTGATACGTAGAATAACGAAAAATTAATGTTAAAAATATCAATTACGCGTTATGCAAAGCAAGCTATTGAGATTGTAGGCAGATGGAGCCTGAGACGTGTGTAGAAGGTTGAATGCTCTCAGGATCAGGCGGTTCGATAAACGGTTTCAACCTGTCTATGCTTACTGATGTCGGTGTCGCGCCTTGCATAATAATGAAGTATTTGGGTTGTCTGAGCAAAATCGGGTAAGGACCGCGATACTTTGGTTGTAGTGGTGCAACAGCAGTGTCGTTGCGAACGAGTACTCTCTTGCAGCTGTGGAGCTGCGGGTGAACGAAGACTGGACGAGGCGTATGTCTCGGCTGCTGTTCAGACATGTTACCGAAATGAAGTCGAAGGCGGGTAGTTTCGTCTTGTGGGTCATCCTGTGCGGGTAGTAGACGTGGGAGCTGACTAGGCAGGCGTAGATCCATGCCATACAAGAGTTGTGACGCAGACGTTTTAATGGATTCACGAGTACGGGAACGCATGGCAAGCAGAACTAAAGGTAGTGCATCGACCCAGTTGCCATTAATGGACGAGGATGCTAAAGCAGCTTTGAGTTCCCTATGCATTCTCTCTACCATACCGTTAGCTTGGGGATGGTAGGCAGTCGTCTGGCGTAAGGTGCATCCCATGTACCGCAAGGTGGTTTTGAAACGATCCGATGAGAAGCAAGTGCCTCTGTCAGTGATGACCTCATTGGGAACACCATAATTGGATATCCATGCAGAGATAAAACCGTTAGTTACTTCGTCTGCAGAAATGGTGCCAAGAGGTAATGCCGCAGGCCACCGTGTAAATCTATCAATCATAGTTAGAAGGTAGCTGAAACCTTGAACCTTTGTCAGATGAACTATGTCGATGTGGACGATGGCTAGGCGAGAAGTAGTTCGGAAATGTTGCAACTTAGAACGAGTGTGTCGTGTGATCTTGTTTTTCTGGCAAATAGCACACTCGGAGACCCATCGTTTAGCGTTCTGCCTAAGTCTGTGACCCCAGAAACGATCTGTGAGAAGTCGGACAGTCGCTTTGCTTCCTGGGTGAGAAATTGAGTGAATTGAGTCGAAAACTTTTCTCTGAAGGCTGGTCGGCAGAACTGGCTTGTTGGGCTGCGTACCCGTGAAGTAAACAATTGGTAAGCCTTCCCAGAGACGGCATATGAACTTGGTTGGGTGACGGGCTATTGATCTTTGAATGTGAATGTCACCGCGCTGTTCCGTTCGCAGGAGGGATGGCGTTAGTGCAGGTTCACTGAGTGTCACGGAGTTGACAGTGAATGGCGACGGCGAAGGTGGTTGTAGCGAGACGTCTGGCCTGGAAAGGGCATCTGCAATGAAGTTCTGTTCGCCCTTGACGTGAAAGATGTCAAATTGCCATTCGCTTAGACGTGAAAGCTGTCTTTCCACTCTGGCAGGGTACTTGGCGATAGTTGAAGTTGCGTTTCGAAGTGCGCTAACTAATGGTGCATGATCTGTGAAAACAACAAATCTGCTACTGCCAATGATGCTGATAAAATGGCGCACTGCGTCGTGGATGGCGAGGAGTTCTCGACCGAAAGTGTCGTATCTCGTTTCTACTGGTTGGAGAGTACGCGAGTAGAAACTGATAGGCTTCCGAACTCCGTCGATCTCTTGTTCCAAAGTGGCTCCAATAGCGAATTCAGAAGCATCTGTCGTGAGTAGAAATGGTCGTTTAAAATCTGGATGCGTTAGCATTGTGGCATTTTCTAACGAGTTGATGGCGAGTCGAAGTAATTCCTCGTCTTCGGATGACCAAGTAATGATGGAATTCTTGCTAAGTCCTTTTCGATTCCGCAGGTGCCTGCACAAAGGATAAAGTTGTCTTGAAAGGCCTGGAAGGAACTTGCGATAGTAGTTTAGTACTCCCAGAATTTTCTGCAACTCGCTAACAGTCTTCGGTGACTTGATATTCCTGATTGAATTCGCCTTTGACGGCAAAGGTTGAATACCTTGTGGCGTGATACGATGCCCTAAGAAGTCCACGGATGTAGTTGCAATCTGCGTCTTGTCACAGTTGATCTTGAGTCCGTGGTTGGATAAGCGTGAGAGGACATTTCGTAGATGCTTGGCATGAGATTCTAAGTCTGGACTGAATACCATTATGTCATCGAGATATGACATACAATAAGCGGCGTCGTCGCGAAGTATGTTGTCCATGAATCTTTGAAATGTCTGTGTGGCACACTTAAGTCCAAAAGGTATGTAAAGATATTCGAAAAGGTCAAATGGAGTGATGACTGCAGTCTTTTCAATATCTTCTGGTGCTACCGGGATGTGATGGTAGGCTTGTCTGAGGTCAATCACTGAGAAGAAATTGCTGCCGTTGAGTTTTTCAAGTAAGGTGTTAATATTTGGAATAGGATATGCATCAGATTTTGTCACTGAATTTAGTTTACGGTAATCTCCGCAGGCTCTGTACGATCCGTTTGATTTGGAGACTAAGTGCAGTGGTGACGCCCATGAACTTTTCGATGGTCTGATGATTCTCCCTTCCAAAAGCCTTGAAAATTCCTCTTGGGCAGCTTTCAGTTTAGCAGGGGCAGTGGTCGCTTCTTGAGTGCAATAGGTTGTCCTTCTGTGACGATATGGTGCATCGTGTTGGAGACTCGTAGCTCTGACTTGTTCAGATCGAAAAGCGACTTGTGTTCTCGAAGAGCTGCTGATATCTCTGCTGAATGATGCACTGGGGTTGGCTGAATGACCTGTAACTCCAAACGCTCGGAGGCAAGTGTCCAAAAACTTTGCTCAAGTCCGGTGGAGGGGTCGATGATCTTTTGATTGGCAAGATCAACAATGAGCCGAAATTTCAAAAGGAAATCAAGGCCTATTATATTGTGTGAGACCTTGGCAATGATGAAGTTGTGAGTAAATTCACGCCGTAAACCTATATTGAGTGTGCGGTACCGACAGCCATAAGTAGGTATGGGCTCGCCTGTAGCTGTTGCGAGTAGAACGCCTAGCGACATCTCGGCCATTGAATCACCTTTGAGAACTGAGACTGCTGCACCTGTGTCTACGATGAATTCTTCGCCAGTTCTGAAATCAAGAAGGTGCAGAAGTTCGTTGGGCTGTTTGGCCGGGTCATGCAAACAAGTAGGCTGGTGATTGCGACTGGCATTGTCCGTTTGGCTATCTATGTGGCAAATTCGGCGTGGACGAAAAGAGTCGACAGGAATGTCGGATTGTAAGTGATTTCTTCCTTGTGGCGCCGTTGATGCCATTGATGCGCAGAAAGTACGGTCTTCTACTTTCTGCGCCATACGTTTCCCGATCCTGATGCACCACTGCGCCTGTGTTCTGTTGTCCTTCCCATCAACTGTGGAAATTGACATTCATTCTGAAATTCTTCGGAACGACAGAGATATAATTGATATGAATAAAAAACTTCTGGTGATTATACCACCAGTTCTTTGGGGCATATCTGTTAAAGGATTGCGGGGATCTCGATCGCCGCCTACCGTTATAATGTGTTTTGGGCATGAAATTTGGTCGAGCATTCACCTGATTTAGCTCGGATTTCGCTATGGCCAATCCTTCTTAGAACTTTAGCCATGTTCGCTACTGTCCTCTCTAAAGAGGAGAGCCTATCATCCTGCGGGGGCGGACAAAAGGATGACGAATTCAACTTAGGTTCCAAAACCCTAAATTCTAACTCACATCTCTCAGATAAGTCATCTATAGAGAGAGTGTTGGGGAGCTGTCTGGCGAATAATTTTAGTGATTGTGGAAGATTGTTAATAAAAACAACCTTAGCTTCATGGTCAGAAATATTGGTTTTATACCAACGTTTCCGTAATTCCCTTAAAATCTCGATGGGGCCAAGGTTTGGCATGTCTAACTGCGCGTATTTATTTATTATCTGTTCGGTTTCTGTGGGACCCAGCAAGGATTCTACTTCATTTTGTAGGCCCAAAATGGGATTAGGTAGCTTCCTAATGGCCTCAAGCTTCGGATAAATCCGTCGCTGCAATTCAGAAGGTAGTTTAGCAAAAACCTTTGACAGTTTTTGATGACTGTCATAATCTGGAAACGGGGAGAAAGCGGAGTCTACGCGCATAAAGAATAGTTCACTATCTCCATCCCAAACAGGAACATCAATATCTAAAATTGGACCTGACATTCTAATAATCTTACGGGATCTTAAAAGCATAAATTTATAAGCAAGATGAAAATGTATAAAAAGACTTTAAACGAAACGCTTACCCACTAACAGCTTCCACAGTTGAAACAGAATCTTCCGCAGTTGAATCTGTCGAGCACGTCAGTTCTACTCTTTTCGTACTGTCAATATTCGTTCACAGATCACCAAGAAGCACAGTTTTGGACGTAGGAAAATTATTGAATAGAAAACCTTCCTTCTAAAAAAATATATACCCAACAAAATTCCCAGAAGACCACGACTTTAGAGAGATTAACAACCAGAGTAAAAACGTATACGCAAATGATAATTTATTTGATCCCCCAAATGAATGAGAAAGAAACCGTCGATTTATTTATTCCAAAAGGTTTTTGATGACTAAAAAACAGTACAGTACTCAGTATCCTGGCGCGGTCGCCAATTTTGTAAACGCCCCAGCTTCAAGTAAATGCCGTACGACGTTACAAAGTCAGTTAGAGTGCCATGACAACTAAGTTAGTACTGTTGGGGGCCCTTAACAGGGCCGGTCTTGCGTTCTCTGGCAAATGCCGAGAAGGTCAGTTAGTGTAGCAGTGTCCAGAAGTACTCCTAGACTCTTGTGACCAGCTCGGGTTGACTTGGGTTGTGGTTCCTTCTGTTGTGGCGTTGGAATCTCGCTGAGTAACTTCGTTGAAGTTCTGCAGTAATTGGCTCGTCTCTCTAGTTGTACAGCAACAAGATTGGCGTTACTGATGTTGCCAATGTTGGTAAAGCAAGGCCAAAAATCAGCGTATGTGAAAGGTAGGAGACAGCACGTCGGAGACACGCACAGCAGAAGGCAATCGCGACAACTGAATTGTATGGTAAATTCACCGTGCTTAAATGACCATGTAATAGCCATATATGGCTACTTGCACATTGTTGGTTAACGGAAAGTTTCGCTTTTTTCTCATTGAATTGAATTTAATTTACTCAATTTTTTTGGCAATTCCTTATGTCAATAGAAAATATGGCTCATTTTAAATTTTATAGTGTATTAAATTAAGTAATTTTCGATCAATGCAAAGGATGCCAGTTTGTTGCCCATACGCTGATTCTGGTGGCTGGAATATTTCATTGATTTTTTATATCACTATTGTCGCCAAAACCGTATACTGTTTTTCCGCCACAACCAATCAACGTCAATTTCGCAACGAGCCAAATGATCGTCATATTTAAGTACGCGTGAAGTTCGTCTTCTTGTTGGCTGGGTGCGTATTCATCCCTCCTTTTAATACTCTGGCAGAACACAACGACCGGAGAGAGTGTGCTTGTGGTTTCCAATAATTCTTTAATTTTAAAAGGACATCGGGTTTCATTTTGTTTTTTTTTTGTAGATTCTCGGGATTTCTTGTCTGATTTCATCTATAGGATTCACCTGGAATTTACTTACACAATATTTTTTTGGAATTTGCCATCAGATACCAATAATTTATTCTTAGCTCACGCGATTTTCCCGCTTCTTATTGAAATTCTAATACCCATTCTTTTCCTCTCATTTATACCCATTCTTTTCCACTCCTTTTTCCTAATCTTCTCTATATCTGCTCTTTTATCTCACTCCACCACTAACCAGATTTCATCGCCAGCCCCCATCTCTCCGTTCTAAACTCAAAAGCTTATCTCCATACATGCTGACCTCCAGCAACAAATGTCAGATGTCACCTTACAGCCCCATCTACTGCGTCAGGCAGATGAGTTTTTGTATGGTGTAGCTAGGGAGGTTGCTCAACGAAACCACAGCAAGCGAAACCTCTTCCTATGGTCTCCACGCATCCCCCACTCAAAGGACGATCAGGCCTCAGATCCCATCAGTCAATTAGGGGATAACTTCAGCCACCTTAAAGAGGTCTCTTCGGGAATGGGTCGCGACTTTATTCTCTCCCCGCACAAAATACTGTCAGACGGTGAGCTTAGTCACCTTAAATTGCAATCGCCCCCTTTATCATCTGGAAAAGTCAAATTAAAGCGTGATTGCACGCTACTACAAAGGACTTAAGAGAAAGCTCACACCCTTCAGCCGGACACTACTCACCATCCTGCAGCTAATCACGCATTTCCGGGCTGGAGCAATCCAAAGAAAAGCCGCTCACATTACGGCGACGCTCCTTCCTCCTGCTGACATCCTCCCGATTTGATAGGCCTCCCTTCCCCTATAGCTCTTACTCCACGACCATTCCCCGCACACAGTCTCCAGCTTTATCCCGTCGTCGTGGCCGACCACGCCTCGTAAATTTCCCAAATAACGCACCCTCTCCCCTTATTTCATCTGCCAGATACATATCCCTATGTCATGTCAATTTTGCGACGGATGCTGCGGTCCAGTAACCGAATAAATGCAAGGCGCTTAAGGCCAAACGGAATATCGACTCAGCCCCATCAACTTCAATTCCTTCTTCCGAAAACCTCATCGACCCCACCCAGGACTGCTGCGCCTCAGACCCTGATCAGTTCCTATCCCCTCCCACCCCAATAACGCCGCTCCAGAGCGCCCTTTCGAGCCCAGATATCTCGCCTCCTTCTTGCTTTCAAATCCTTCAATTACCTCACCCACCAGACAAGAACGGGACAAAAGATATCCATATCGACGCTGACCACGCCATCCTCGTTAACGACCGGTCAGTCACCCTCATCAGCCCTCGATCTCGCTCCGCGCGCCAGCGGAAAGCCCCCGCACGCTTCTCCTCTCCGGTCTAACCATCTTTCCCACAGATCACTCTCAGCAATTCTTATCAATTGTAGATCGCTTACGCCAAAAATAATTTTTTTCTCGTTTCAGCTTCAGATCCATAACCAAGGTATATCTACCTGTGTTGTCTACAGATCCCCGAACCTCTCACGACGACACTTGCGAGGCTCAAATACTATCTACTGTTTTCTCTCAGCACTACGACCGGTATGTCGTTGTGGGTGACCTCAACCTGCCCTTGATAAACTGGCAACATCTAATTTCTGAAAGTCACCCACTGCTTCGACTCTTCGCGGACAACCTGCAAAATCAATTCGTGCACTTTCCCGAGGGAACAACCAACTGGGCTGTGTCCTCACCAAAAAAAGAGGTGACCGATGTCTAATCTCGGGAGATCTTCCCTAATCTCAATCACTGTCAGGTATCCTTCCTCATTCCTCTTTTATCCTTTATCCCTAGAGACGACACCCAATCATTCAGGCGATTCACTAACTAGGAAGAGTTTCGCCGACTCTGTGACGCCGTTAACTTGATGGACCTCTTTCTCCCAAACAACCTCTCCTCATGCTTTTCCGAAGTCCATAACATCCTATCTTTCTACTTTAATTCCGCCACCTTTATTCAACACTTTGTTTAAGACACACGACAACATCGCACACAACTCTCGACTACGCACATCGTCACTTGTTCGCGTCCTCGCACTGAGACGTATCGATGGGCACATTAAACAGGTTATAAACAAACAAGCGCTTCACGTCGAAAGAGGCATCCGCTCAGCTCCTAACTTCCGGATAAAGTTCGCTGTCATCAAACACCAATTGTTGCTAAAGCCCAAAATCTCGTATATTAACTTCTCTCAGTCGGACAACTCCTGCTTCGCCGACGACTATTTGACTTATCTCCTCGACTCCTTTTCCACTCCCACTCCACCTGCTGAGATGTTAGACAACGGAGGCACTGAGAACGTCTCACCGGCTTCCTTCGCCCAAGCCAATAAAGACATTAAATATAAACACCAATTAGATCAATATGGTGTCTCGGTCAGCATGATTACATTTCTTGTCTGGAATGTCTTCTCTCTGGTTGCTGATGTTATCAACCGTTGCCTCCAATCTACCTATCTTCCCCCGGATTGGCTCCTCGATGAACAACATGGCTTCTTGAATGACCGCTCCTCTTCCACCAACTTACTTAGTGTTCATAATCATTGTTACTCCTCCTTCTCCAAAGGTCATTAATGCGGTCTCCTTTTCCTGGATATATCCAAGGCTTTTGATTCGTTGTCATTTTCAGCAATTGAATCCGCATTATTGAAAGGCGGTATCTGCGGCAACGTCCTCAATCTATCTCCGAAACCGATACGCGACCTTAAAAGTCGAAAATAGTCATTCGAGGCCAACCCTTATTCCCCAGGGCTTCGTACTTGGTCCTATTCTTTTCAACCTTACACTCGGGCAGGTACAGGTTGAAGACAACCTTTTCAAGCTGTTTAAATATGCGGATGACATGGTCATAGTATTCAGTAACCCCACAGCATCCAACCCTTCCTTACCCCTTATATCGGAGCTTGTATCCTCGCTCCACTCGCAGCTCAGCAATATCGGTCTCAAACTAAGCCCCGCCAAGACTCGTTTAATGAAGCTCTCCTCCGACCCATTCTGCTCTCTCGCGGTTGAAAATTATCCCCTTGATATTTAAATAATAGATTCGGCCAAACACCTTGGTATTTATTTTTCAAAATCCTTAGACTTCTCCCCACACCTTACGCACATTACTTCCAAACTCTTCAAATGGACCCGTCTGATCTGCTTCAAGACTGACAACCCAATACTCCAACTCCCGTTATTCAAGGTCTACGTCCTACCCTTCATTTCATATGCTAGCGAATTCTACTTTCCTCTCACTCTCGCCTCCTCGTATGCCATCGAATAGATCTCCTTCAGATTTCTAAAGAGTGTCTTCCCCCACGGCCAAAATTATCGGGAACACCTACTTCTGGCGAACCTTTGCATCGGACATCGTTCCCCCATCGTCTTCCATCAGTCATAACCTTGTTCAACGGTCGCCAGTGATCCCTGCATGAAACACTAGCTTCAATCTAGTCGACTCCAATACTACACTTCAGAAATTCAATATCCACGACAAAGGACTCCATCGGTCGACGTCTGCTCCCGCTCCGTCATCATTTCTATCTCACACTCAAACTCATCTATCTGGACCCAGCCTACCCCGCATTGATGCTCGGACACTTCATGGACTGAACCCCCATTGATCTTGTCTAGTCAAATGGAATTTCATTTTTATTTTTCACCAGATTCAACTATCATGAAGTTGATGAAAACATTTCTCTTCCTCAACTCCTCCCCCCTGCTAGTCACAATTTCATTCACCTCCACATACCCTACCTTTTCTTTGTTATTTCAATGGTCGGGCCTGTTGGCCTTTGATGCCAAATAAATGTATTATTATTATTATTATTACTTCAACATCGTTTATACTAACCACTGGAAATGAGGTACGATCTAATCTTCGTTAACTGACCACACATAAACATTACTATGCTTTCCTTATATATATATATATATATATATATATATATATATATATATATATATATACAATCGGCGTTCCAAACATTTTGGAAGATAGCCAATGTTTTCCAAACCACAAGACCAGTAAATCACTTTGGAAACTCATCAGCATTCAACAGAATTGCTGCAGTTGCGGATTGTTAATAATTTACGTATCCATCTTTTGCATAATATGTATACTTGGCCACCTCAGTTAAAAGAACGACGGAATATTGTCAAATTTAACAAATAAATACAAAGACATAATAGGCCATAATTACGTGTCTACTATGTGTAATTTGTTCGATTAGTGCCACAGAATTTTACAAGCGTATGCTTTATTTTGTTATGTATTGCTAAATGCTTCTAATATTTTAATTATGAAATATAATTTCATGGGATTTGGTTTCTTTGTCAATTTTTTTAGCACACGCACTGTGATCTAAATTAATAAAGCCTTTTAGAAGAAGGGAATTTCACAAATGATTATTATTCTTCATTAAACCTATAATCATGTCAAAAAAAACTCGAGCATTTAGAGATCTTTTTAAATCGCTTATTTTCAGTATGTTCCAAATTTTCGGGACTTCATTTCCGGTCCCATCTTCATGATTGACACCATACTCACAAGAAAAATAACAACTTGTTGTAATTGTAGTATCCTTATTCAAGACAGATCTATTTATATTTATTTTAATTCCTAAAGTATTTTTTTATTGTCTGCCCTAATATCCATTATTCGTACTTATTCTCTTATACTCATATATATATATATATATATATATATATATATATATATATATATATATACGAAATTATCCACCTCACCCTCCACGCAAACAACATCCAATACACACATATTTGTAATCTTATCTAAAGTGACTATAAGCAAACCATACGGATTGACATACGCACATGTCCGTGATGTTTCAATTATTTTTAATTACATTGTCCGGACGCGGAGAGGGCTCAAGAAGTTTTTTTTAATTTTAAGCAAATTCCTAGTTAACCTAATTCTTATGTGTTCGCAAGCAGAACAGCAATCTCGTCTACCAAGAATAAAGATAATGATAATTACACAAGATTATTCTTGCAACTAGTAAATTAGGTAAACTCGTATGGACCCACGCCCACATTACGAGATGTGCAGAAAACGAACATAGATGAGCTTAAAATGGGAAAATAAAAATGCTATTTCTACAATACAAAATATTGAATTATCCTTAAAAATCAACAAATGTCTACAATTCCATAAATCAAGTTTGCGAGCTTGAAGTAAACACCAATCCCATTGTATTTAACTTGATTTAAAGAAATTTTACCACCACCCGCGCAATCAATTATTGTTAAAATGTCTTGAAGACACAGACCTTTACATATATCCATTTCAAGACAAATTATAGCGTACCTTTATCGGTAGCGTTCTTCAGTTGATCAATAATATCAAAAATTAACAAATGAAACTAATGAAGCAAACGTGTTATTTCCTCTAGCCATAATATTTTTACTTCAGACTGACCTTTCACTATATATTCGCGTGTCACGTGTGTGTGCACTTCCGTAACTGTTATTTTCATCTAACTAAGTAAGGCTAGAGTGTCTGAATAAGTATTTACCATTTGCATGCGTTAACTATTTGTTTTATACACTCAATGTAAAATGACATAACTGAGATGGCCCTCATATTTTCTGGTAGGGGGAGACCAATAATTCAGAAGCACCCACCACCAGAAAATGTGGGGCAATCTCAATTACGTTATTTTACATTGAGTGTATAAAACGAATAGTTAACGCATGCAAATGATAAATTCTTATTCAGCCACTCTAGTCTCACTTAGTTAGATGAAAATAACAGTTACGGAAATGCACACACTAACACACATGTGACACGCAAATATCTAGTAAAAGGTAAGTCTGAAGTATAAAAAATATGGCCAGAGGAAATAACGCGTTTGCTTCATTAGTTTCATTCGTTAAACTTGAGGATAGACCAACTAACGAAGGCTACCAATAATGGTAGCCTAAATATCTTAAAAAAATAAATCTACTGGAACATTAAAAGCTGCGTTAGTCAAAACGCAGATCAGGTACTTTCAATTAATCCTTTTTCGCAAAAACAATTTTGATTCATATCCCGTGGATCATGTTGAGGCAAATGAATACACTTTACAGCAAGCAAGAAGCACAAAGCGCACGTGATGTAAACCACACATAAACTCAATCAATTCACCAATATATAAAAAAGCTCTGTTCGAACTTTTCTTCGTTTAGCTGAATATTACGGATTGTACATACAACCGATTTTGCTGTGTGTACCTGGTTCATGTTGAGACGTTCTGCCACTAATCAGTTTTGATTCGTTTGTATTTCAATTCTTTCATCATTATCACGGACAAAAATATAAAAGTAAGTAACTGATGTTCCACTTACATATAATAAAAAAAGAAAATCAAACTAACATGATTTTAGAAAACATAAAAGAAATATTTCAAAAACAAATTTATAAGAAACTTATTTGTGACGTGCTCTAGTTAATGAGTATATATATATAAATACAGAAGTGCGGAAGACTAAGAATCTACATGACATTTTGAAGTCACCTTCAAGGCAAGGCAGCATTGGAAACACAGGTTCAATGAGATTGTTACTGGTTTGCGTCATAAACAAATTCAAACGATGAGAAGAAAGTTTATGTATCTACTAGGAATTTGCGGCATGATCGCCACTGAGCTCGACTTGATGCCATTTTGCGTAAGGTTTCCAAATCTCACAATTGAACATTTAAGGCAGAATGAAATATTCGCGTTTCACCATAAATGGCGAAAATGTGAGTAAGTTGCTCTATATTTCGCGATTCCCAAACTCGCCTCATCAGCCATGTTGCCTGGGTTATTGATAAATATTGTAAGATATTCAAACCAGCCAACCACGTCTAAATTTTTGCTTCGCAGCCACAGAGGCGGCGTGAGTGGCGAGAGAAGCCGTATAATTATCTTACATTTAGAGGGTGCGACATTCATACAGAAAGAAAGTTAACGACTGCTAATCAATTCAGTGGATTGAATAGAATATCACTGTCAAATAGTAATATTATATCGCCTACATATAAAAGATCAAACATTCAACTGCTAGGGATAAATTCGACACACTGACGAACACAATTGCACATGGCAAATTTGAGTGTTAATTCGCTGAGACCTTAACGCAACAAGAATTATTTGAGTAAAAATAGTGTAAAGTATCTAAAAATATTGGTTGACATACCACTTTCTGACAAAATATCGCATAGAACAGTGCGATTAACTAAGTCAAACGCACCCTTGAAATCTAGAAATACGGATATTTGTTTAAAGGCGATATACATGGCGCTGATCAAGAAATTTCCTTATATTAAAAAAGTTAACTTTACAACCTTACCCTGACCGGAGCCAGGCTTGTTTCTCTCTAGTAAGCGATTCATGCGCAAAGATAAGGCGTAAAAATCAGGAAAATAGTTTAGATACGACCACAGTCAAGCTTAAACCACGATGGTCAATACACAAATTATGAATGTCTTATATGAAAATAGGAAGGATGATCGACTCACTCCAAGCAAGTGGTACTGGTCTTCTCATTCTATATAGTAAGAAAAGGTTAGTCCACACATTAACTAAGCTCTGTAGAAAATCATCTTGGGCTGCAGCTTCACTACGTTTAAAAGAGAGGATTTCATTTTGTATTTATAACTCTGAAGGTGGTTTGAGATTCAAGTTTCACACGCATAAATTTGATGGTCGGAACTGACGCTGGTTCAAAGAGATGTTAATCCCATCTATCAGGGTGACACATTTTGTCGCTTATTAGAAGCCTGTTGCTATCATTTATCGTTCCATTAACTTTTGAAAATCTCGCAATTGTTGCAAAAAAATTTGAACACGCTACCTGAAGCAAATGCTTCTACCATTTCTTCGGCCATTCTAGTCCAACAGGATTCAAAATGGACTTTTAGATTGCGCTTGATTTGACGTCTCATAACACTATGATTATTAATATAAGCGGAGTTAGCTAGAATTTGCGCCTATTTTCAATAATTTCCATAGACTTTACAGAGAACCAATGATAATTTCTGCGAGAGCCTACAATGCCACACAAAGTACAACCTGCATTGCGGAAAATGAAACATGTCTTTGACCAGAGCCAATTCGAATATTTTATTTTGACGGAAAGATGGTTGTTCGAATTTTCTTACATCTAATTAACATTTATTCTTATTCAATTGTGTATTGCGGGTTGCGCACCTAGTAATAAAAAAGTTCAATTATGACCGAAGTATAAACCAAAGACAGCATGAACGGAAAGTATAATCTCTTGCTTACTGGCGACTCATCAGTAGGAGCCGTTATTACGATCTTTACACACTATATATTTGGATGAGGAATGTGGGAGAAATGGTCGAGACTATATCGTGATAGCATAACTACTTCAGGTTTACACATTCGTCTATGAGATTGTACCGTCCTATTTCCCCACATTTCTCACCCAAAAACAGTGGGTAAAATAAGTAATACCGGCTCCTACTGATGAGTCACTAGTAAGCATGAAACGAATGTGCACGAGATTATATTTTCCGCTCATGATGTCTTTGGTTTATCCATCTGCTCATAATTGAACTAATTTATTACTAGGTGCGGAAGATGATAATTTTAACTGACTCCCATCCACGCAGCTTGAAAAATCTCCTTAGATATAGTGCGATTATTTAGCACCAGGCCTATCAAGTCGTCACGATCCTCAAACAAAAATAGTTACATATCAATGGAACCTACAGTTTCGCGTTGTTTACTAGGTACGACTTATTTCTGCATGCATTCTATGAGATTTTCGAGATTAGAGTTCCACATTAATAATGACGGCATATTTTCAAGTGTCGGGATTGATAAAGGTTGATTTTTGTTTTTTTCTTGTAGTGGACGCCTTCAAAGTGCCACACAAAGTAAAATGTGTACAGTGTGCCAGTTAGTTACATAAGATTCAGCTCGTGAACCTCGGCTCAATGAATAATGATGGTGTACTTGAACTAGGCAATTTTTCGGCAATACGAAATTGCGTTCAGTGATTTGATCAACATGTACCAAACTCGTTGCATTTACAAGAGTAAATTCGTTAGATCAAAGCGAAGATGAACGTGAAATGGTGTGCGAAGTGGTATGATTTAGTTTCTCTACCAATCATTACCCAGGAAATAGCGCAATTTTGTGCATCCTGTGCCGCAGCCGATGTAATAAAAACCCATTGACTTGTGCAATAGCTTTTAGAAGAGCAACAGATCACCCATTTTTGTATTAGGAATGTTATTTATTCAGCCTGCCAAAGGCTACTGGCCAAAATTTCCTTCAGGAGCCAAAACTTGCCCGTCGCGTCTTTAACATTTACTCTTATTTCATCAATACTCGTGAAGCTCTAAATTTTAGTATAGTAAATCGACGTAGAGGAATCGCATAAATTTAAATTATGTAGACTCTCTCATTAAACCCGAAAATGCACAATCAAATTTGCTCAAAATTTTCGTTCGATAAAAGTCGTAATTTCCACATCGATTAAGCCAATTTTTTGGTAATATAATAAACGAAGAAAAAGCGAGAATAAAATGATATTATTATTTGCGATATCCGTCACTTGATCAAGCCACAGCGTACACACATTAATCAGGAACTACTCGAGTTGACGAAAATCCGATGAAATCAAAACGGAAAACGACGTTTTTTTCGAGAGGCCTTGTTAAGTATGTTCTTTTGCCATACGTTCTACCCAAATTTCGTAACAGGTATGTATTTACACCATATCTGATAAGCATCCTATTCATATTAGTTAGGATAAAAATGGTCGCTTCCTCAGTCATAAGTACATATATGAGAAATGCAAAATCTGTTACTAAAATTATAGTGAAAATAGAATTTTGCAAATTCTAATACCATATAATATTTTTCTAATGAATGCATTTTTCTAATTCAAACTACTTAAATATAATAGCCTAAATAAAACGAAATATGAACGAATAGAAAATAATCTGTCAAAGTAGACCATCTGCGCTAAAGATAACGTGTTACCAATTACTAAAAACAAGCATTTTTATCGATGTACATATATTCCAAATAGACTACGTAGTTCAAATATCTATAAATTTTTCATCAATTACAAAAAAGCAAAGTTATACAGTTGCTTTAGACAATGCTTCGTAGGCCTCAATAGCAATCGACGCCTCCGCTCTATCGCGTTCATCTTTGGCAGAGTGCAACTGTTCTTGTGCGTGCTTCAGGCCAGCGGCAACTCGACTCTGGTCAATTGCGTCCAATGTACAAGCCTCTTCGGCTAAAATCTGCATAGAGGAATCGGCGTTGAATGTCGCAGTACCACTGCTCACTAAAACAAATAAATGCACCTTATTATAAAAATTTTACAGCGTTTTTAAAAATGGATTTGCAGTTATTAATTACAGTCATACCCGGATACATAAACTGATATATTAGACTCACCGGATGATGGGTTTCAGAGGACTCTGTGCCAGTACGTCAGAATCAACCAGGTCCTTTCACTGAAACCTATTCGCCAATTGACTCCTACAGACTTAGGCACATTCAATTTTCCCTTCACTATTAACATTATGGTTCGCTGTTTGAAAGTGACAAATATCGCGAAAAATGGTATCCAACCAACCCCGCCTCCGGACAAAGACATCCAGCAGAGTTGCTACTTTAGCCTGGCGAGCAGGATGCGAAATTGTTCTTAAAAATTGTTAAACAATCCATTAAATGTTTGGTGTTGGAACGTCAAAGAATGACCTTATGGAACTGGTCGACTCGTACGTTTTGATTTGCCTAATGCCCGTTAACGATAAGATGACTATAATAAAAACTAAACCGACTAAATACATGAACTAACAAATTTGTCCACTTGCTGGTAGCTATAGTGTGCCACTTCCCATAACTCCGAGGAATGAATCAGGACTAACAATATGATTAGCCTTGGACGGAATACAGGCGGCAACGTGATTAAAACATTAAACCATCTGTGATACGACCTTACGTCCTGCACTTAAGTCAGATTACAATCGGCGTTATGCTCATATTATTTAATACGCGTTCGTCAAGGAAACTAAATTACACAGCTTTCCACATTACTTTATAAACTATAATCGGTTTACAGAGCACAGCATCGCCCAACGGATAAGTAGTTGATAAGCACCAAACGCGTATGATTAATTATTTACGGAAACAGATTTACGCGAAGAGATAAGCCAATTTAAACGGCTAGACCATAAAGTTTCCTGGATGTATTGTAATAGTGGAGTCCCCAGTATCGCTCGACGGCTAGATTTACACCATTTGTTCATGCTGACGATAATGTTTGAACATGGAACAAACCTTTAGGTAGGTACGCCATGCCTAATAGGCAATAGCAGATTATGATCAAAACTACTCGCAAAACAAATAAAATGCTGTTACTTAATTCCTGTCTTTAAAATAGGCAATCGTAATTCATGCGATAAACATCGTGGTATAAGTCTGACTCTGGTCGTATCTAGGTTATTTGCTTCGATTATGCTACGTCGTCTTAGCGCTTCACGTGAATCACATAAAAGAGAACAGGCCGGATTCTGCGCAGGACGAGGTTGTATAGATAATATTTTTACGGTAAGGCAAGTTCTCGAACAGAGACGTTTATATCACCAACCCACAAAAGCCGTACTTTTAGAGGGTGGGCCGCGATTTTTTAATCCGTATCTTGTCGAAAAGCGGTGTTCCCACAAAATTTGTTAATATTATACGAGCTCTCTATACAAATAGATCTGGTCGCGTTAAGGTCTACAGCGAATTAACGCATAACTTTACAACCAGCAGTGGTGTTGGTCAATGTTGTCCACTTTCCCTAGGTTTGTTTTAATTTTGTAATCGATGCTATTATGAACAACACTCTTCCACACATTCAGGTTTAAGTTCTCCCGGGCGAGAAATTCGTCGATCTTGACTATGCGGGCGATATCTCACTATTATGCGACAATCGGGATGCTGCCAAGGCCACCTTGAAAAGATTAACAGACGTTCCATCTTTCGGTATGAAATTCGCACCATCTAAATCTAAGATACTGTTACAAGATCACCCAACACTCACTTTAACGTTGCGACTGCAGAATGAAGATCTAGACATAGTCGACAGGTTTACATATCTTGGAAGCTCTATCAATAACGTAGGCAATATGTCCGACGAGGTGAGAATACGAATCGCGAAAGCTTGACTAGCTTTCTCGAACCTTCGTCATTTATGGAGAAACGCGAATATTTCACTTTTCCATAAATGTCGTGTTTAAAATGCATATTTACGCGCAGTCTTACTGTACGCTAGTGAAACTTGGCCTTTTAGAGTTGATGATATGAGATGCTTACAGGCCTTCGATCATCGTTGTTTGAGAAGTATAGCACATGTTGGTTACCAATAACGAATAACTAACGTTGACATCCGTAGGCGTATTTTTGGATCTGACAATAAGAGCTTGTCGTTAGAAAAAAATAAGGCTCCATCAACTTCATTGGAGCGATCACGTCTTGCATATGCCCCCATTACGATAGCCCAGTAGAGCTCTGTTCTCTCATCCCGCACGAAATTGGCGTAAGAAACAAGTTGGGCAGATTTTGACATGGCAGAAACAAGTGAGTCACTTACATCCAAATTGGGTAGTATAGGACCCACTCCTCTGCTAGGATGGGGTCCTCGTGCGCACCCTAGTTCTTAGTTAGAAACCCTTAGAGATATGGTATCGAATCGAGCTCAGTGGCTATCTTATTGCACATTTCTAGTAGTCATCCTTGTAAATTTCTTTTCTTAGTAGGGCTAAGTTAGCTAAGAGGTTTGGTTCGTTTATGACGTGAAACTGCGAAATCCACAAAGGAAGCTGTAATGCTGATGTCGCCTTGCCCGAATGCTAACGTGGCCATAATACTGTTGTGGAGAATTTTAATTTGCCTCATTTCTGTGAGTTATCCTGATAAATTTACTCATAATAGCAAGGTATTCTCTCTCTCTCTCATTAAACTAAAGCTCTAACACTCACCCATCAACCAAAATTTGTACCAATATTGGCTATTTGTTCAGAGTTTATAATGAATGCCAACCTGTGACACAGGAATCGGGGATCGATCTCATAATTTATTGTTCTCTTAGATTGATAACGATTAATAACAAAAATACAGTAACTTGTAACAACTGATATATCACAGCCTCATAATAAAAAAATTTCTTTAACATCTATCCAATTCCATTTCCACGGTCATGTAAAATTCGATCATCTAAATAATTCGGAGGAAGCTGAACGAGCAATATGATGCAATTTGGAAAGAGTTTGTTCCAATGAACGAGAGTGCCGTTAAGAAGTCCACCCACAATAAAATAGACGCACGCATTCCTATCAACAATCGAGATTTCATCAGCATCATTACCCCAAACAACAAAAAACAGAATCATAAAAATGCTTCATTGCCGCAGAACAATTAACAGAAAAAATTATATTTAGAACACTACTGCTAATAAGGATATTTTAAACCGAATGAATCTTAAATTATTGAAGCTGAAATTCTACAAGATGCGGCATAGTTCCTGCCTTGTTTAATTTTTTCGTTAATAAAATAATTGCTGAATTCCAACATAATGACGAATAAGTTTTGTTAGCGTTAAAAGACTAGCACCACACAAACGTTAATTGCACCCAGGAAGTGTGCATTCGGTCTTATTTAAAGCTTAGCGCCTTTAAAATTTGCACTTTTCTAGCTGTAAATATGCCCTAATCTCATTGCACTTAGACATCTTCATACCATGGCAAAACTATGGTCAGTCACTGATTTAAAATTAAAGGTAAGTAGCCATCGACAATAAAGTATTGTTCTATAAGTTCGCTCTATGCTTAATCAATAGAAGTCAGTGCTATAATCCTTTCGCTGAGTCTCAAGACCGCGAAAGGTAAACTATACTCCAATAGAAAAAGTTTTTACCATACACAAAATGTATGCACTTCGTTGCACACCAGATTTACACAAATTGTATCAGTAACTCACCAGCGTCACTTTTCTAGAACACTCAGCCACATTTGACTCAGTGGTTTTTTGGACGCCATAATGAGATATACTTAACGACGGCAATCCTTCAAATTCTGTCATGATGTGCATAGATTAGTGGCGATCCTTATGAATCTTAAATTATTGAAGCTGATATTCTTCAAGATGCGGCATTATCCCTGCCTTGTTTAACTGAGTCGTTTCTAAAATAATAGTTGAGGTCCTTTCTAGGCTCCCAATAATTACGATCAAATTTTGTTAGCGTAAAAAGACGAGCACGAAACTAGCCTTAATTGTGCTCATTTAGTGTGCATTCGATTTTAATTTATGCTTAGCGTCTCCAAAATTTGCACTTTAGCAAAGTTTTAACATAACGCCAAAATGTGCTTTACGACGCATTACTAACTTATTAACCAAAAAGTCTATCTAGGAGCACTGGTGAAACCTGACGTAGTGGCTTCTGTCGAAATTCCGAGACATATTAGCCTGGATGCAGCTTTCTTAGGTAAACTATTGAATAACCTGTTTACTACTAAACAAATGAACCAATTCAATGAAGTCAAGAATATCAACCGCTCACGTCTACGTCGCCTAAGCATGAGATGATTGGATATGGTTGTTACTGTTTGGATAATTTCGTCAAATGCAGTCTCTCAGTTCTGTTAAGAACATTGTCCTCAAAGCACTAGTATGCAGCATTAAGGAACAAAAATTACGAGCCGACCAGTGCTATCGGGTCGCTCTATAAAGTGCCATTACTGGTTCATATTATTGAGGATCACGATCTGTTTTGGTCATTGGCCGAGTAACCAATTATATATTGTGCTCGTCGGGCTTACGAAGTGACTTCATCGGATGGTTGGATTTGTACAATTTAGGCCTATGAAAAAATGGTCTGATAGTATTTAGAGTATCTTCCAGATACTTACTAAATCACGGAGTCGACGACAAAATCGACCAAAGTAGGACTATGAAGGCAACCTTATCGAATGCCCAAATTATTCTAAAAGAATGCTCCATATGTGATCATAATACGATAAGTCGGCCTAGCAAGCTTCAAATATACAAAAAAATATGGCCTCAACATGGCGACCTACTGTTCTTTTGCAGCCCACATATAGTTATGAATACTATTAATGGTTTGCGACAATTGAGCATCAGCTCTTAAATGCTGAATTATTGCACTGTTTTCAGTCGTACTGATTCCATTCTCCAAATCTTGTAAATTAGCTCGCGCGACTCCCTGTGAACTTACCTTCCTTTTAGTATGCAAAATTCTGACGACAAAACGATCCCAGCAGCTTCACGGTTTTTCATAAAACTGCAAGTCTTGGCCACTTAGCTAAATGTAAAATTGGCTATATCCGCCTAAAAACAGCGGTTTCTTCCTCACAAACTGTGCCGTTCGCAGCACTTAGAAGATACATGACATATTTTAATGTATTGAACGAAATAAGCTTGAGAAACTGGAGGCGACATATCCAAAAATAATTCTTATTATTAGAATATTTAAAAGATTAGGCATTCTCACTCCTTTGACTTAGAATAACGAAAAGTAACCCTCCATCCATTTTAAACATTTTCTGCAAAACTGGACAGCAGAAAGGCAACAATATAAACGCTGGATTACTTTAACATTGAAAATGGAGAAGACTTGCTTCTTCACTTTTGCTTGGTCCAACTGAGATACTGGATTACTTGAAGAAATTCTGGACTCCAAAAGTAGGTAAAGTTGATGACGTAAGATCCAAATTCATCCTTACTAAGGCAGACGCGAAGCGTGTGCTTGGGGTACCTGTGTTTGAAAATCCAATTGCTAAACATTATTGTAGATGAAATTTTCTACGTACCAAATGTGCGAATATTTGTTTAGTCACAAACGACAATAAGTACAGTATAGTGCACAGTAAAACCGACGCTGAGATTACGCATGGAACAGATTGGCTATGTCGTGTTAAAACGGTCTATGTCAATGCCACAATCGACAGTACAATTAGTCAAGACCCACCGATAATTAGGTCGGAAATTTCGAAACTTGGTCGCAAACTATAAAATTAATATTAATCAACGATAATGTATTAATACATTGAGATTATATTATATTAAAGATCAAAGGCGTCTTATGGATAATTTCCTTTGCGCTAAAATAATTTACAAGTATTCACCCAATACTTTTGTTTGGTGGTATGTTGATCAATCATTTGTTCACCACGTTACGATCAGCTTTCTTTATACAACATACAACAATACGAAGCAATGTGTCGGGTTTTCATGTTCGGTGACAACAAGAAGTGCAGCGACTGAAAATAAACAGCAAGATTAGTCAACATACTATCAGACTATTTGATCCGGGTGATTACCAGAAAATCTATTTCAACCAAAAATAAATAACAGAAATAGACGTTTTTCTAACCTCTGGTGAACGGTATAAAGCCGTCACGTCTAACATGTAAATAATTTACCATGTCATAGCAACTGGTCATTCGGTAAAAACCTTCTCGCACTTCAAACATTAAATGAAAATAATTAACAGAAATATTTCCTTTTTGGTTAAGAAGCATTAACATTTATTATACAGTGAAAATGAAGCCAAATGCACTCTTTCTTACTAAACACCGTAATACAGTAAGTCAAAAAATTACATAAACATATTTTGTTGGCAACATTACTGTCTACTTCTTTGGACTTCTAAATGGCAAATTTTTTGACAAGACTTTTAGGCAATACGCATAGATTAAACAGAAATTTAAAATCTATATTTCAATTTTTGTAGCCATCTTATTTTAACGTTATGATTATAAATTCTCATTGCATATGATGGTGACTTTTGATCTATGAAACATATTTAAATCTAAAAAGCCACACTACAGAACATAGTACCTGATCCGTATTGCATGAAATAAGGTTTTTACATCTGTTACCTACATTTTCACACATTTTTACAGTATAATTTTTCGGCTAACTGAAAAATTTGCCAAAAACATACATAAGGTCGTTTAACTGAAACGAAGCATTGTTTATTTTTACTCAATTTTTTAGTTTAATGACCTAACAGCTGACAAATAAACTCGGAATTATGTTATGAAAATAAGGTACGTGTGTGAAAAACTATGTATTGCAAAAGGATCAGGTAATTAATCCATTCATTATTATAATCAAGGTTGCGGTCTTGATTATAATAATTGTTATCACCACCCACGCAACCAATGTTCGTTTAATTATATAATTAATCCATTCACAATAGTATAAATAATTTAAACAAATAGAGAAATTACCAAAAAAGTTCTTCGTTGTTCCGTCTTCTTCGATTACTTTCACAAGTCCCGGTCTCAGTGCTGTGATAAAGGGAACATGCTCTTTGACTATTCCAGAAAAAGCAAAAAGACCAGGAATATCTACTTGACGTACAAATTTTTTATCATAAAATCCTAAAGAAGGCGAGCCAAATGTGAGACACAATTGATTTCCACTATCTGCAGTAGCTGCTGTGCGACGTAATACTTTGAAAGATGCAGAAGGAATTCTTCGGAATAAAATCTACATTAATTAGCGAAAACGAAAACCAACCGACATCTGGAACGCCTGTCAAAATTAGCAGTATATACTAAATGCTAAATAAAACAAATCGCGGATCATTAGCATGGATCTCGAAAAATAATTGTACATGTCCTGTATAAAATAATATGCTGATTGAACAGTCATATAATTACACTATATATGGACCGTGTTCAAGGACTAAGCTTACAATCCTAAAGAGAACCGTTGTGTAGGTGTAGAGCTTAAATTAATTATCGGACAGAAATTAACCTCTCATATAAAAATAAATCAATTTTTAATTTTGGACATTTGATGTTATCGCTGATTTCGTAAAACAATATTGTAATTTTTGAAAAATATTGTAAAATTTTTTGAAAGTTCTTTTGTTCATATTGTCGAAGTTTTGGACTTGTCTTGTGGAAGAAAATGAGAGAGTTTTGATCTGAGTTTCTGAATTGCATAAGCGGGACACTGCGTGGTTTCATCTCCGATCTTTGTCAATAAAAATTTGTAATCTTCTCGTCATTTTGTTGTTTTTAATTATCAGCGAAAAGGACCACAAATTTGCTTTGGGTATTTTAAGTTAATACTTGTTTTAAGGTCTCAATCATTCCAGTTCAGTAATTTGTGGATATCAGCGTATCCGGGTAAGCTTACTTAATTAATATAATATATAAATTACAAGTAATTTAATAATATCATGCCTGGTTTATTAAATACTGAGGATACAGAGCAGTTGGCTAGCGGACTTAAGGATTGTAGCTTAAGAGATATTTCAGAGGAACTTAAGTGTACCTAGAAAGATGATCATTCCGCATATATGGATTTTCCGAGCCTGGCATCCAAGAGACCCCCTTATGGTAGTGACCTAAGGGCCTCTACATAGGTTGATTAATTTGTTCGACATCAATTAACTCCTCATTAAGAAATAAATCAAATTTTACGTTTGGACATTTGATATTATCGCGGGTTTCCTGATATAGTATTTCTTTTCTTTTAAATATAGTACTTATTTATTGGCTGTTGTGAATCTAGGATAACGGCTCAAGAACAATTCACCGATATATTGCGTAAATGAAATTCAAATGCAATTTATGTGGCACCAATTTAAAACAAACGCAATTTGCCGTTAACCAATAGCGTGCGAGCTTTCGCTTTAAGGCTATTTAAGCACGGTGAATTTATCATGCTAGTCAGTTGTCGCGTTTGCCTTCTTCTGTGCGCTACGTGTGCCTGCTCTTTGCTGTCTTCACCTACACTGATTTATGGACTTGCTCAACACACATTGGCAATTTCAGTCACACCAATCTTGTTTTTGCACAACAAGTGAGACGGAGCACATCTACTTAGTGGACCCTCATGTTTGCCAGTTATTGCAGAACATTAACGAGATTACTCAGCTACTCACTCGCCACTGAAGTCCACGCAACGACAGACGGAACAACAACCCCGTCAACCAGAGCAGGTATTAAGTTTATAGGTGTATTTATAGACACTAATACACTAACTAACTTTTTCGTCATTTGCCGGAGAACGCAATACCGGTCCTATTGAGGGCCCACCAACAGTACACAAGCTCAGCCATCCTTGGCTCCTAACTGAATTTGTAATGTTGTACAGCATTTAATTGAAGCTGGAGTGTTTTACAAAATTATTGATCGCGCCAGGATAACCCACAAGACGAAGCTACCTGTCTCCAAACTCATTTCGGTAACATGTCCGAAGAGCAGCCGAGATATAGGCCCCATCCAGTCTTCGTTCACCCGCAGCTCCACAGCTGCAAGAGAGTTCTCGTTCGCAACGACACTGCTGTTGCACCACTAAAACCAAAGTATCGCGATCCTTACCCAATATTGCTCAGAAAGCCAAAATACTTTATTGTAATTGAAGGCACGACACCTACATCAGTAATCATTGACAGGTTGAAACCGTTTATCGAACCGCCTGATCCTGGAAGCATTCAACCTTCTACACACGTCTCAGGCTCTATCTGCCTACAATCTCAACCTATCAGTAGCTTGCTTTGCATAGAGCCTAACTGATGAGTTATTTAACATTATTTTTTCGTTATTCTACGTATCATATTATTAAGTTTACGCACACCAATTGCGCCCTATGTCATGCAACATGACCTTTGAATCGACATGATTCACTTTATTTTTCTCACACGCACTTGTCTCATGTGGTATAACCAGCTGTTCTTAGCTAACAATGGTGTAGCATTTTTGAAAAGTTCTTTGGTATTATGCTATCTCTACCTCAATGTCCGTGAACACCTTTTTTGTCGTTAACTTTTGATTTTCATGTATATATTTTTATTTTGTAACGTATAGCTAACACCTGAGCTCACAATGCCTTTTTTGGTTTGAACAGCTACTTAGAGCTAATGCCTCTGTGTAGCAACTCTAAGTAGTTTTCAGCTTCATATCATGGTATAAGCCACCTTTAATGCACATCTCAACTTCATCAGTTGCACAGTGAACACTCTACGAATATCATGACGACAACGTCGAGCACACGCTAGCTCTTTTGGTCGTATTAAAACACATTGAAGTCGATTTTTCTTTGTACATATTGTCGAAGATTTTGACTTGCTTTTGGTAATAATTATTATACTAGAGTCTGGTTGAGATTTTGAGTTGCGTGATACGCTTCGCTGCGTGGTTCTGGCTTGAGACACTTTGATTATGAATTATTGAAATTTGTAACTAACTATTATTATTAATTGACGTTTTGGGAACGATTTCAAATTGCTTCAGGTCTTCAAAATTTTGTTCTATCATCTGCGGTATTCAGTGTATCTGTGAGCACACTTATTGCTATAATATATTGCCATAAATATTATTATAATATTATGACCAATTTTGAAAATATTGAGGATACAGAACAATTATCAGGTGGAATTAATAAATGATTTTTAAAAGAAAATTCTGAGGAATTTAAGTGATACAAATTAGATGATCATACCGGATATATGGATAATCCGAGCCAGGCATCTCAGAGACTCTCTTATGTTGGTGACCAAAGGGCCTCTACACCGTCGTCATAAACCTGAGTAAGTGAAGGATAATTCCATTAACGGTTCAAATTATTTCGTCGACAGTTTTTAATATAATTTAAATTAAATAAGCATATAAAATGCTTGACGCTGGATTAATGACAACGCGCAATCTGTAAACTCATTATGTACAACATGCAAATATATAAACGAAATGCATTTTCTTCCCAATACATTCTGTGCTGCTGGATAACTGCGATTGCTCTCTTTGACTACACTGACTATCTACGCCTGTAGTATTTTTACATTTTTACCCAAACCATATCACAAGTTCAGTCAACTGTCAATCACGCCAAGCTTCGGTGCTGCGCATACTCTCATACGAAATAAATTAATTTATTTATCGGATTTCTACGCATGCCAGCCATTTTTTATTGCCACAGACAATCAGCAAGTCTCGTTAAGGCCTTCGAATAGCAACGAACACAACCTTCTCCGTCAACTCTACAGTTCCATATGCATCTAATCAGAAGATTTCCAATCCATGAACAGGACACACATAGCAAGTTTCTGGGAAGACTTCTGGACATCCGCTTCTGTCATAGTGCTCTAACACATTACGGCATTTCCTGTTGAATTTCCCCCTGTTTTTATGAATAGCCACCGACATTATAGCTTGTAACCTCGCAAAACACTCCATTATGAGCGATATTCTCCGCATACAAATTAATAATTTTTTGGACACTTGAAGTTACCGATGGTTTCTTAAACAAAGTTAAGTTTTCAAAAGATTATTCTAATATTTTTTGGAGTTTATTTTTTTAAATTGCCGAAGTTCACGGTTTGCCTTTGCAGTTTTTAACCATCACTATTTTTACTGGTTGAGTTGAGGGTGAAAACTCTAGCCTTGTTCTGGTAATTCCATATCTGCAAAATTGTGATCATAAAATTTTGGCCACAAATGTTTATTTCTATTTGTTACTTCTGAAGAATCTCACATTCATCACAGGTACATTGATTGGATTATCTGATTTTAATGTCTTTACATTCGTAAAGGTATATTTTGGCAACTAATGGGACGTTGAGCATTCAAACTTTAAATTAAAAATTTGCAATAAATATTATGCTGATATAATGGATAAGAACATTAAGTGTGAGGATGAAGAGCAGTTGACCGAAGGACTTAAGAAAGTTAACCAAAGAGGTGCTGAAAAAATGAGAAATTTAGTTGTTCTAAATTTGGTGTTCATTCTAGTATTATATTGGAAATACGAATCAGGAATCACATTGGGCCTCATTAGGTAATGACGAAAACGCCTATGCAGAGGCTTACTCTTTACTATTTACTGAGAGCACTAAATGTACTCAAATCGTACGAGTCTGGGTGTCTTTTTATTCGTCTCGTCTAGTCTGATTAAATTTTCACTGGAGTCTAATCAATTTGCAATTTCCTCCAAGTCTAATAGGTTCAGACCTACGAACCCACCGGTGATGCATTTTGTATCCTCATATTTAAGATAAGCCTCCAGGATAGATATAATTCATTTATCATGTAGTAGGCCCTAGCACTGAGTATACTTCGTACAACCCTGAACCCCAACAGTATGATATAGAATGAGATTTTGTACGATAAATTTATAATTTCTTTACCTGTTCTTAATTAATTCCAATATGATCGAATGATAAAAACTTTAGTTAGTAGAATTATATTGTGAAGCAGAATATGAAAATTATATACGTTGCAAAAGTTACCGAAGACGAAAAAATTCGCAACTGAAGAACAATGTGACTACGTTACTGAATTAGTAAGGTTCACGAAAGGAAAGACGAATAGAGAAAAATTGAATTTAAGCATAATTCAAAAAATGAAAATGTATTAAAGGATTTAAATAAGAAACGTTCCTAAATTTTAACGTATCTAAATAGGTTAAATAATATATGCTTCAATTGGCAACGGTGGTTGAAGTTTAATCACCAATTGTTACTTTACTTTTGTCGGGGGATATACTTCATATGAGAGAGGTCAATAACTACCTATACAAAAATAAATTAACAATTTAATTTTATCGGTGAATTTTCAGACGTTCATTTATATAAATATTGTATGGAGAAAATTAGTTTTCAAAAATATTTCAATTATTTCTGGAACATGCCTACGTTAAATACTTCAATATAATTTTGTTATTCGATCATGTAAGCTTTCAGTTTCTGTATATTACTATTGATATGCGGTCATTGTTTTGAAAGCAAAGGTAGCTCTTGGGCTCTCAACATTACTCATGCGTGGATAATAGCAAAAGTTTGTTCCAATACAATTTTTCTATCGGAAATTATGCCTTTTCGTTTAATCCGGGAATTGAGAAGCCAAAAACGAGGGATATTTCGTTTGATATTTGCTTTAGGGTGCATAATTCCATCCTAAGTCGATGGCAGATTCGTATACGTTACCGATGCATTTTTCTTCAGATTTTTTAATTAGGTCATATCTGGCAAATGATGGTTCCTTTGTTGCATAGATTCCAGTCTCAAATAGGCCAAATGTAGAGCACATGAATAAATTAGACTTAGGTGTTCAGCTGACCAAATTGGTATGTCATCCTTGACAGTCCTTTTCCATTAAATTCAACCGATATGTAGTTATTACACTCAGTCGGATGCGGTTCTGGCGTCTTTGACGTTCTCGGTAGTATATATAGGCTAAAGAGCATCGAAAAATGCTTGTAGAATGTTTTGTCCTGTATATACTATCGAGAAACTCTGAGATAAAAACTCCATATTTGTCCGAGTGTAAGTACATTCTTTAAATCCATTGTTCGTGCAATGGTCCATTGCGGATGATATTTCAGATTGGTTAGCAGAATATCTCCTACATGCTTATTCATGTTTCTCATCTCTTCTTCATTTGAGACTACCATCCATACCAATACAAGAAACGAATCTCACGAACGATATCCTGATTGGCAAATTAGAAGTAGTATGCGTTGGAATCCGCCTGCAAAGCCAAAACCTGATAGTAAACGCAAGCTTTGGTGTTCTGGAATCAGACAAGTCCTGGGGATCTCGAACTATTTGACAAATCTCTGTCTAATGATGCATAACACTTAGATTTGTACGCCTTGTTCAGCGCTGCACTAAACAAGTTCAATTTAGGAAGAGATATAACATGGAAAATATAATTATTAAACAGCCTCTAAGTAGTCTCGCCGATAAGTTTGAGAGTAAATACAGATTTGTAACGTTTGTGATCTTATCTAGTGGCCAAATTAAGTGCTGATTGTAATGCTGCAGAGTAAATGCAGGATAGACGCCAATCATAATCGGTGAGTTTAACCATTTTGATTTCCATATATATTAAATGAGGTTTGATCCTCGATAGTTTGTGTGCCGTCTTACTATGATGTGATCTTGGAAGGACGAAACGTGTCAGTGCGTGCGACTGGTTGGAGTTTTGTTGTTTTCCGTTGGCTGTTTAAATACAATGGGATTGGTGTTTACTTCAAGCTCGCAAACGTGATTTAAAGAATTGCTACCACCACCCGCGCAATCAATTATTATTAAATTACATTCCCTATATATGTATAGGTGGCGAAAGCTATAAAAAGGTAATATTTGTGACTGCATAGAAATTGTGCAGCCAACATTTCCAGTCAAGTTCAATGTATGCGAGATTGCTAGCGGTGAAAGCCGCTTATCGAACTTTATTTCCACATATACTAAATGCGGTTTGATCCTAGATAATCAGTTTTCCTTTGTACTCAAATTATGATCATGGAATGTCGAAACGCGTCAGCGCGAGCGACTGGTGGTAGTTTAGCTATGTTGTCCAACGATTGTTTAAAAACAATGGGATTGGCGTTTAATTTAATAAAAAAAACTTGATTTATAGAATTAATACCACCAACCGCGGAATCACGTTTTGTCTAGTTGTACCTATTATATATTTATTCGTGGCAAAAGCTGCAAACAGTTAACATTCATAACTGTATAAATATTGTTAAGCTGACATTTTTAGTCAACTTCTATAGCCGTAAGCTTGATGATCGAGAAAAACGCTACGATACGTTTGGCAAAGAGCTTCTAGCAGTGTATGTTGCAGTGATACACTTCGAGCATTACTTAGATGGTCATAAGTTTAAGTTATTGACCGATCATAAGCCATTGATTAGCATACTTGGTAAGACAGCTAGGCTTAATTACTCTCGTAGAGTAAATTCCCAAATAACACGGTTAGCAGAGTTCGATTTCACTGTGTCTCATATTGCTGGTAAGGAGAATGTGGTAGCCGATGCACTTAGCAGACCGAATGAAGACGATGTCGAGCTGATATTTCAAGGTCCGTTGAAGAGTTTAGATAATTCTATGCATGATTTAAATAGACAAATCGAGGAAGCGTAAGGATTGGATCCCTTTACGTTAGTTTTGTCCAAAAGGCCAGGATATGTTCGTAAGCTCATAAGTGGCAAGTGGTTGTTATGCGAAACGTCTAGAAGTCAACCACGACCATATGTGCCGTTGGAGTTACGGGCCAAAATTATCCAAGTGTTACACGACATGGGACATCCATCCATTAAAGCCATCATTCGATTAATTAACGACAGATACATATGGCCGCACATGTCTAAAGACATACGGGTATGGGTAAGAGCCTGTGCCAAGTGTCAAACGTGTAAGGTGTGGAGACATACCAGAACCGAGATAAAGCATATTGGGATACCAATTGGACGTTTCAGACACGTACACATAGACATTGTCGAAATGCCCGAGGTTAATGGTAACAAATATTTGCTAACTATGGTAGATAGATTTAGTCGTCAATTCGAAGTGGCGATTTTAAAAGACATGACAGCGCAAGAAGTCTTGTTCGCGTTTCTACATAATTGGATATCGAGTTATGGCGTTCCGCAAAAGGTCACTAGTGATCGCGGTAGTCAATTTATGTCTGTATGTTTAATAGCAGAACTGGTTTATGGAGAACCATTAGGGTTGCCTGGAGATTTCCTAATAGAAACTCCAAGTAGTCATGATTGGGCTTCTAGTTATGTAGATTAGTTTGTAGGAGCAATAAGAGGTATAATATGTCGTTTGGCTCCGCCCAAGACAAGAAAAGCAAAAACCAAGTGCTATGTGGCCTCTGATCTAAGAACGGCTTCGTATGAGTATGTTACTAATGAAAATAGGAAGAATTGCCTGACACCATTTTACAAAGGACCATATAAGGTCAAGAGGGTGAGTGACAAGAATGTCGTCATAGAAATAAATGGCATTGAGGATTGTGTTACGTTGGATCGTTCCATTCCATAGTTTATCTGGATCGACAGTATCACTGAATTAAACAATAATTGATTGATCAAGCAACTTCTGAGACCGCAACATCAAAAAACGATGTATCATTAATAAATGTTGTGGACAGCGGGGGGAGAGGAAGAATGGCCTCAAAACCTGGGAAACGAATAATAAAGAAGCCAACAAAGCTGAATCAGTAAAAGTCGATTATTTAAACAATAATTGATTGCGCGGGTGGTGAATAGTTTTAATCAAAGTTTGGTGCTTTAACACTCAGTATGTAATTCAATATCGAACAACTCAAACTACCGCCAGCTGCAACGCACTGACGCGTTTCGATCTTCCATGATCATCATCAGAGTACGACGGCAGCTGGCGGTAGTTTTGTTATGTTGTTCGATGACTGGTTAAATACAATGGGATTGGTGTTTACTTCAAGCACGCAAACTTGATTTAAAGAAAAAGTCGATTATTGTTTAGATAAGTCGTGTTCTACATTTACTTTATTTTATGCTAACTTTCGAAGTGTTAGGAACAAAATCTTTTTGCTTTGTAATTTTATAATAAGTAATGATTTTGATTTTATAATTTTATCTGAAACCTGGCTTAATAAGGATATAGAAAACCATGAATTTGATATTCCTCACTATTCTTTATTTAGAAAAGACAGATCGCTGGATAAAAGAGGTGGAGGAGTACTCATTTATAGTAAATCAGTATTAAAGGCGAAAATTTTGCATACTAGTGAAGATAATGCTATCATTGATTTTTTATCTATTCAAATTGATAATCTGATTTTAACTGCTGTTTACAGACCGCCGTATGCTACTTTATATGATGATCAATCTTTTACCAATTCTTTTCAAGCAATTTTTGACTGTCATGGCTATAATGTAGTGGTAGGTGACTTTAATAAGTTACATGACTGTGAAATAATCAATTTTTTCTAATCATGATCTCAAGCAGATTATAAATGAATCAACTACAGGTTCGCAATGCTTTGATCATGTATATTTAGAAATTGAAATGGTGAAATCACACAGTTATTATGTTGTTAATTATTTCAAAGAATGGGATCACAAACAAATTATTCTACAATGGAACATCTTGAGTAGCAAAACACAGAAACTAAATTTTGAAAATGCACACGTGCACTGTTCCAGAATCAACTGGAATCTTTTTAGAGAATTAAGCTTACTGATTGATTATGAACACTGACGAGTTTGTTTCTTCTGTTTCATCGTTATTATCTATTTTATTTCAGGCATCTACGTTTACGGACATTATACCGAAACGAATTAATAGGAAATTGTGTAAACTAAGAATTAAACGAGATAATATAATAAAGTGTAGTCTTATCAATAGTATTAAACAAATGAGGTTAGATCTCATTGATAACGAAATTAATTCATCACTGCTGATAATTCGGCAAAGATCAGAACGAATTATTTTGGCCAAAATGAAGAGTAATCCTAGACTAGGATACAAACTCCTCACAGATTATAGTAAATATAAGGAAAAGTTAAAGCTTATATTACCTGTGGATAAAACTGAGTACGAATTTCTCTGTGTATTGGATGATATTTTTGGCAATTTGATATGTAATCGACAGAAAGAAAGAAATTTTGTGAAACTACCTGATCCTTTGGGAGACCAGGAATCAGGACTTGTTATTGACAGTGATGAATTGATAAAATTGATGTTAAAAATCAAATCAAAAAAACAAAAAGACCACTTTGGTATTTCGATTGATAACGTGCTTCAATTACCCTTAACCTTTAGGAATGTGCTCTGCAACTTTATAAATAGAATTTTGATAGAAAGGGAAATTACCAATCGATATACTAACGATAGTAGCTAAGCCGTTGCCAAAAGTAAGTAAGCCAACGTGCGCCAGTGATTATAGATTAATCTCTATTATCCCTTCGTTTTTGAAGATAATAGAACGAGTGATACTAGATCATTTAGAATGTATGTTGCCGGCTGATTTTGATTTATGTCAACATGGATTTACGAAAGATAGATCGACAACTACTAATATGCTCTTTATGTGGAAACATGTAATTTCATTAGATGAGAATAAATTAGATGCATTAATTGTATTTATAGATATTTCAAAAGCCTTTGACTCTATATCTTTTGATGCTATTTTGAATACGGTTAGTTTGTTGAATATTGATCCGAATATTTTTAGATTACTTAAATACTATCTATATAATCGAAGAATGAGTATTCAAGTAAACGATTTGATATCAAAATCGAAACGAGTAACTAGTGGAGTTCCACAGGGATCAAGTTTGGGGCCAATTTTGATTAAAATTGTGTTTGCACATTTGGAAACTAAGATCCTTAACGGTCGAGTTTGCAAATTTGCTGATGATTTGAAAATAATCTTCCCAATTGATCCAAAAAATGTCGAATTCTCCAAAAATAATGTGACATTAGATTTGTATGATTTGAGTAGATATTTGATTACGCTAGGGCTGAGAATAAACAATAAAAGGACGGGAGCTTTAAAAATAGGTAACATAACTAACTTTCATTATGTTTATTTTCATGATGCAGTGATAAATGATGTGTTTGAAATTAAACTTATGCAAGAAATTAAGGATTTAGGTATAACTATTCAATGTACAGCTTCTGCTGAGAGACATATTGAAAGAATAGTAGGCAGTGCCAAAAAAAGATGGGCACTAATAAATCGAAATATTTTATCGAATGACATTAAACTTAAAATGTATATCATATGGATTAGACCAATACTAGAATATGCTGTTGCTACTTGGAATCCATTAAAAAGGGATTGTCCAATAAGATAGAAGCTGTACAAAGAAAAGTTGTGAAACAAATTAGTCCTATCTACTGCACTATATACGCCTCTAGATTACAGTTTGTGTCATTGCAATCTTTGTGGTTTCGGAGGATGTGCTATTGCATAAAAGTTTTCCATCTGAACCAGTGTACTGGTGCCTATATGACTCCGATAAGAAAGAGTCATGAAGTTGGAACTAGATCTGGGCATTTGGCAATATCTCCTCCTTTGGTGGGGAATGTTGCGAGCTAGTTATTCTCTTTCTCGAAAATCTACAAAATTTATAACCAATTGCCAAAGGGGCTTAGAGAATATCCTCCGTCTTAGATGTCTTTTAAAATTTTTATCTACTGAACTTGAAAGAGTCTACAATACTGCTGATATTTTTTATATTGATTATGATAATACTTTCTCATGGTTGAATAAAAGACAAGCATAATTGTTATCGGAAACAGATTTTCTTGAGATTTTCATTTCCAAGTTTTGTTTTATCATATTTGAAATGCTGTGCATTATATCATCATGTTAGTCAACAATACATACACCAATTGCTAGTCATGGTTCTCAAATTTTTGGATAATGTTTCACTCGAATTATACCTTAATTGTTCCTATTTTGATAATGTATCTATAATTCTCTACAACCGTTCTTTCTGTTATTGTTTTGTTTTATAGTACAACTAGTGAGATATACTTATCTATATATGACTAATTGCACAATTATATGTGATATGATAATTTAAAAAATATAGATTGTACATTTTTCAATTTTATTATTTGATGGAATATGTGTGGTTTGAATCCAAATAAAGATATTCTATTCTAATCTATTCTAATATATATGTAAATCAAATTTAGATATGCGGCTCTCACCTCTAGCAGTCTCGCATACATTGAACTTGACTGGAAATGTCGGCTGCACAATTTCTATGCAGTCACGAACATTAACTATTTTGCAGCTTTCGCCACATATACATATATAGACAAAACAATTAAACAATAATTGATTGCGCGGGTGGTGGTAACAATGATTTAAATCAAGTTTGCGAGCTTAAAGTTAACATCAAACCCATTGTATTTAAACAGTCTACGAACAACATAACGAAACTACCGCCAGCTGCAACGCACTGACGCGTTTCGATCTTCCATGATCATCATCAGAGTACGACGGCAAACTGACCATCGAGGATCAAACCGCATTGAATATATATTGAAATCAAATTTAGATATGCGGCTCTCACCTCTAGCAGTCTTGCATACATTGAACTTGACTGGAAATGTCGGCTGTAAAATTTCTATGCAGTCACGAACATTAACTGTTTGCAGCTTTCGCCACATATACATGAATACACAATACAATTAAACAATAATTGATTGCGCGGGTGGTCGTTACAATGCTTAAAATTAAATTTGTGAGCTTGAAGTAAACAACAACCCCATTGTATTTAACCAGTCTACGAATAACATAAAAAAACTACCGCCAGCTGCAACGCACTGACGCGTTTCAACCTTCCATGATCATCATTAAAGTACGACGGCAAACTGACTATCGAAGATCAAACCGCATTGAATATATATGGAAATCAAATTTAGATATGCGGCTCTCACCTCTAGCAGTCTTGCATACATTGAACTTGACTGGAAATGTCGGCTGCACAATTTCTGTGCAGTCACGAACATTAACTATTTTGCAGCTTTCGCCACATATACATATATAGACAATACAATTAATCAATAATTGATTGCGCGGGTGGTCGTTACAATGATTTAAATCAAGTTTGCGAGCTTAAAGTTAACATCAAACCCATTGTATTTAAACAGTCTACGAACAACATAACGAAACTACCGCCAGCTGCAACGCACTGACGCGTTTCGATCTTCCATGATCATCATCAGAGTACGACGGCAAACTGATCATCGAGGATCAACTGAATATATTGAAATCAAATTAGATATGCGGCTCCTCATATCCAGCAGTCTCTTGCATACATTGAACTTGATTGGAAATGGCTGCACAATTTCAACGCGCAGTCAATGAACATTAACTGTTTGCAGCTTTCACATATACATGAATAGAAAATAATTAAACAATTGATTGATCAAGTTATCCTGAGACCGCAACATCAAAAACGATGTATTAATAAATGCTAGACATGGGGAGAGGAAGAATGGCCCAAACCTGGGAAACGAATAATAAAGAAGCAACAGTTGAATCCAAAGCCGATTATTTAAACAATAATTGATTGCGCGGGTGGTGGTAACAATTCTTTAAATCAAGTTTGCGTGCTTGAAGTAAACACCAATCCCATTGTATTTAACCTGTCATCGAACAACATAACAAAACTACCGCCAGCTGCAACGCACTGACGCGTTTTGATCTTCCATGATCATCATCAGAGTACGACTAAGGCTGGCGGTAGTTTTAAGGTGTTGTCTATTGACCATAAATACAGTCGGGATTGGTGTTTACCAAGCACGCAAACTTGATTTAAAGAAAAAGTTGATTATTGTTTAGATAAGTCGTGTTCCACATTTACCTTATTTATGCTAACTTTCGAAGTGTTAGGAACAAAAACTTTTTGCTTTGTAATTTTATAATAAGTAATGATTTGATTTTATAATTTTATCTGAAACCTGGCTTAATAATGACATAGAAAACCATGAATTTGATATTCCTCACTATTCTTTATTTAGAAAAGACAGATCGCTGGATAAAAGAGGTGGAGGAGTACTCATTTATAGTAAATCTGTATTTAATACGAAAATTTTACATACTAGTGAAGATAATGCTATTATTGATTTTTTATCTATACAAATTGATAATCTGATCTTAACCGCGGTTTACAGACCGCCGTATGCTACTTTATATGATGATCAAACATTTACCAATTCTTTTCAATCTATTTTTGACTGTCATGGCTATAATGTAGTGGTAGGTGACTTTAATAAGTTACATGACTGAAATAATCAATTTTTTTCTAATCATGATCTCAAGCAGATTATAAATGAATCAACTAGAGGTTCGCAATGCTTAGATCATGTATACTTAGAAACTGAAATGGTGAAATCGTACAGTTATGATGTTGTTAATTATTTCAAAGAATTGGATCACAAACAAATTATTCTACAATGGAACATCTTGAGTAGCAAAACACAGAAACTAAATTTTGAAAATGCACACGTGCACTGTTCCAGAATCAACTGGAATCTATTTAGAGAATTAAGCTTACTGATTGATTACGGAAGTTTTTATTTCTTGAACACTGACGAGTTTGTTTCTTCTGTTTCATCGTTATTATTTATTTTATTTCAGGCATCTACGTTTACGGACATTATACCGAAACGAATTAATAGGAAATTGTGTAAATTAAGAATTAAACGAGATAATATAATAAAGTGTAGTCTTATCAATAGTATTAAACAAATGAGATTAGATTTCATTGATAACGAAATTAATTCATCAAAGATCAGAACGAATTATTTTGGCCAAAATGAAGAGTAATCCTAGACTAGGATACAAACTCCTCACAGATTATAGTAAATATAAGGAAAAGTTAAAGCTTATATTACCTGTGGATAAAACTGAGTACGAATTTCTCTGTGTATTGGATGATATTTTTGGCAATTTGATATGTAATCGACAGAAAGAAAGAAATTTTGTGAAACTACCTGATCCTTTGGGAGACCAGGAATCAGGACTTGTTATTGACAGTGATGAATTGATAAAATTGATGTTAAAAATCAAATCAAAAAAACAAAAAGACCACTTTGGTATTTCGATTGATAACGTGCTTCAATTACCCTTAACCTTTAGGAATGTGCTCTGCAACTTTATAAATAGAATTTTGATAAAAGGGAAATTACCAATCGATATACTAACGATAGTAGCTAAGCCGTTGCCAAAAGTAAGTAAGCCAACGTGCACCAGTGATTATAGATTAATCTCTATTATCCCTTCGTTTTTGAAGATAATAGAACGAGTGATAC
>JAQBSW010002061.1:0-112999 GCA_029291075.1 Eudiplozoon nipponicum | reverse complement strand
TATGTCTCTCAGCAGAAGCCGTAAAATGAATAGTTATGCCTAAATCTTTAATTTCTTGCATAAGTTTAATCTCAAAAACATCATTAATCTCAGCATCATGAAAATAAACATAATTGAAATCAGTTCTGTTACCTATTTTTAAAGCTCTCGTCTTTTTACTGTTTATTCTCAGCCCTAGTGTTAACAAGTATCTACTTAAATCATACAAATCTAGTGTCACATTATTTTTGGAGAATTCAACATTTTTTGGATCATTTCGAAAGATTATTTTTAAATCATCCGCGAATTTGCAAACTCGACCGTTAGGGATTTTAGTTTCTAAATGTGCAAATAAAATTTTAAATAAATCTGGCCCCAAACCTGATCCCTATGGAACTCCACTTGTTACCCTTTTCGAATTAGAAATCAAATCATTTACTTGAATACTCATTCTTCGATTAGATAAATAGTATCTAAGTAATCTAAAAATATTCGGATCAATATTCAATAAATTAATCGCATTCAAAATAGCATCAAAAGATATAGAGTCAAAAGCTTTTGAGATATCTATAAATACAATTAATGCATCTAACTTTTTCTTATCTAATGTAATTACATGTTTCCACATAGAGAGAATATTAGTAGTTGTCGAACTGTCTTTTGTAAAGCCGTGTTGGCACATCAAAATCAGCCGGCAACATACGTTCTAAATGATCTAGTATCAATCGTTCTATTATCTTCAAAAACGAAGGGATAATAGAGATTAATCTATAATCACTGGTGCACTTTGGCTTACTTACTTTAGGCAATGGTTTAGCTACTATCGTTAATATATCGATTGTTAATTTCCCATCCTTCAAAATTCTATTTATAAAATTGCAGAGCGCATTCATAATATTTAAAGGTAATTGAAGTAGGTTATCAATCGATATACCAAGGTGATCTTTTTGTTTTTTTTTGATTTTATTTTTAACATTAATTATATCAATGCATCACTGTCAATAACAAGTCCTAGATCATGGTTTCCCGAAGAATCAGGTAGATCAATGAAATTGCTTTCGATCTGTAGATTACATAACAATTTGCCAAATACTCCATCCAATTCACAGAGAAATTTATACTCAGTTTTACCCACAGGTAATATAAGCTTTAATTTTTAGATATGCGGCTCTCACATCTAGCAGTCTCGCATACATTGAACTTGACCGGAAATGTCGGCTGCACAATTTTTATGCATTCACGAACAGTAACTGTTTGCAGCTTTCGCCACAAAAACATATATAGACAATACAATTTAACAAAAATTGATTGCGCGGAGGTAGGTAACACTTCTTTAAATCAAGTTTGCGTGCTTTAAGTAAACGCCAATCCCATTGTATTTAAACAGTCGTCGATCGACATAACAAAACTACCGCCAGCCGCAACGCACTGACGCGTTTCGACCTTCCATGATCATTATCAGAGTACGACGGCAAACTGATTATCGAGGATCAAACCGCCTTGAATATGTATGGAAATCAAATTTAGATATGCGGCACACACCTCTAGCAGTCTCGCATACATTGAACTTGACTGGAAATTTCGGCTGCACAATTTCTATGCAGTCACGAATTTCAATTTTCTGTTGTATCAAAATGTATTATAGATGTAATTTGCGCGGCAATATAGAGCAAGTAACAACTGTACGTGATAGTTAAATATATATGCAAGTATGTATTAGATGTTGCGAACCTAGTAACAAATTAGTTTAGTTGTGACCAGAAGGATAAACCAAAGGCAGCATGAACGGAAGCACATTCGTTTCGTGCTTACTGGTGACTAATCAGTAGGAGCCGATATTACGGTTCTTTAACCACTATATATTTTGGTCAAGAATGTGGGACAATAGGACGGTACAATCTCCTAGACGAATTTGTAAACCTGTAATAGTGAAGCTAACATCATATAGTCTACGACAATGCAACTTCAACGCTAACTCACACTATATAATATATATACCGAGTCTGTAAAGGATACTAACACTATGGCTATTGTGTTAGTAACCGATACCAACATTATTGTACCGAAAAGGTACATGGTACTAACACTATGTTTTCCATGTCAGTACATGGTACAAACATGATGGATATCAATCTATGCTATAGTTCACCAACATTGAGAATTACATCTATTTCTGAATACCTGTTACTCCAGTAAATCCATATACTCTGGCCTTGATCGATATCAGTTATCACATTTCGCAGTAAGCATGACATCATTCAATTCAATATTTAACAGGTGTTTAGAAGTAGTTGTAATTTTTAATGTCGGTGAGCTATAGCATAGATTGATATCCATCATGTTTGTACCATGTACTGACACGGAAAATATAGTTTTAGTACCATGTACCATTTCGGTACAATAATGTTGGTATCGGTTACTAACACAATAGCCATAGTGTTGGTATATTTTACAGACACAGTATATATATTATATAGTGTGAGTTAGCGTTGAAGTCGCATTGTCGTAGACTATATGATGTTAGCTTCACTATTGCAGGTTTATACATTCGTCTAGGAGATTGTACCGTCCTATTATTCCACATTCTTCGACCAAATATATAGTGGTTAAAGGGCGTAATACCGGCTCCTACTGATGAGTCGCCAGTAAGTACGAAATGAATGTGCATGAGATTATACTTCCCGTTCATGCTGCCTTTGTTTTATCCTTCTGGTCACAACTGAACTAATTTGTTACTAGGTTCGCAACACCTAATACATACTTGCATATTTATTAGCTCTCCGCAACAAACAGTATTTAATTGTAATGCTTATCAAGTCGGTATGTGGTACCAACACAATGGATTTCGATGTAGGCTAAAGTTCACAAAAATTGAGAAATAGCAGTATTAAGTAACACCTGTTACACCAGCAAATCCATACACTCTGGACTTGATCGATATCAGTTATCACATTTTGCGGTAATCTTGAAATCATTCAATTAAATATATGAGTTAGATACTGTCTGTGGCGGAGAAATAATTTATATGCAGTTGTGCATTAGGTGTCTCGCACCTAGTAAAAATTATTTGAAATATGACCAGAAAGATAAACAAAACTCAGCATAAACGGAACGCATAGTCTCATGTGCTTAAAGGTGACTCATCGGAAGAAGGCGGTATTACGCACTATACCGACTATATATTTGAGGGAGGAATGTTGGAATATTTGACGATAAAATTTCCTATACTTATGTGTAAATCTGCAGTAGTGAAGCAAACTTAATATAAAATCTTCGACAATACGATTTCAAAATCAACTCATTATATATATATATATATATATATATATATATATATATATATATATATATATATATATATATATATATATATATATATATATACCAAGCCTGTAAATTTTATCAAAACTATGACTGTTGCATCAGTACCTGATACTAACAATATGATTTCCGAGTCGGTACATGTATCCAACAAAATGGTTTTCAAGGTATGCTAAAGTTCATCAAAATTGAGAATTAAAACCACCTCTGAAAATCTGCTACTCTAGCAAATCCATGAACCATCTCGGGAACCACAGTATTGTTAACATGTAACTTTTCGACAACCAGATTGCTGGTAATTGTGTACTGGACACACAGCTATAGTTTTGGTACACATTTCAGGTTGGGCTTGATATATATATATATATATATATATATATATATATATATATATATAAATGGCATTGCCGAAGACTTTATACGAAGTTAGCGCACTACTGCCTGTTTACACATTTGTATAGTGATTTTACCGTCCTATTTTCCCACATTCCTCACACAAATATATAGTATGTATAGGGCGTAGTAACGTCTCCTATTAATGTGTCACCAGTTAACAAGAAACGAATGTTCACATGAGAATATCAGTTCCGGTGATGCTGTCTTTTGTTTATCCTTCTAGTCAAATTTGAACTAACTTGTTTTTAGGTGTGCAACACATATTAAACAATTTCCTATATATCAGTTTCGAACAACAGTATATAAATCGCCATGAATTTTTCAATTTTCAGCTAAAATTTGGACAACCTCATGACCTGTACAGTATAGTTAAATTACACTCAGAACGGTGATAATTGACAGAACAACAATCGCTATACACACACGCGCACAAACACATATATATATATATATATATATATATGTATATTTGTCAGTATAAACTAAGCACTGAATAATGTAGATAAGACAATACGTTCAGTAGGCCGATTTCCTCCTTAAAAAGCTTTTTTTTTAAAACTGGTGATGATAGACCAACTGAAGAAGGCTGTCGACAAAAGCATCCGAAATATTTTTTTAAAGAAAGAAAACTATGGGAAAAAGAATAACTAAATTAGTCATAACGCAAATAAGGTAATTTCAAGTAATCGAGTATCGCAAAAAAATTTTGCGCTTGGGACAGGGCATTCGCGACTGTCTTTATTATTGATTCAATACAAAATTTTATAGGAAATTGATACGTTAAACTATTCAAAGTTTCTTGACGAAATAGATAGTATGATCTTGGCGTAATGCCGATATCTTTTAATTGGGCGTCATTTAGCACGAAACGTAAGCATACAGGAGATTCTAGATTCTGTTTATGCTGACTTTGGCATATCATTTTGGTTATATATTAAATAGCTTGTTATTAGGTACGTAATACAAAATACAGAATTCAACAAAATGTGATAGTGGGATTTCCATTGAAACCCAGATTTATATAATTATGATTCCCATAAATATGGATTTTTAAAGAAACAGGTTGCGCGACACAGAATAGATTAATTACCTGGTCTTTGTTTTACCCACCAAGGACCAGGTGATAAATATGGATTTTTACGGGGCTGGTTAGCGAATTGCACAGTTGTATAGAAACACAAGTTTATATATTTTTGTTGCGGGGAACTAACAAATTTGCGCCTATACATCAGGCATTACGTAACTAGAACCAAATTAGTCAAAACCAGGCCAAAAATTTAGTCAGTGTCTGGCATACCACCGGCTCCTTCTGATGAGTAATCAACAAACACAAAATGATTAATTTCATAAGAAAACAAGTTTTGTGTATGCTGGCTATGACATATCATATTGTCTCGATTAAAATTAACTTATTAATAGATTCGTCAAAACTAAAACCAAAATGTAATCATTTTTACTGAAATCAAGGTTCCGAAAATTGAAATAAACAACAATCGCATTATATATACATATATATATATATATATATATATATATATATATATATATATATATATATATGATCAGACTCTAACATACTTAATATTTGTTTTTCACTCCTGCAGTCGTAAAATCACTGATGTGCATTCAAATGAATTTCAATTAATATTAAAAGTACATATTCCGTTACAAAAAGGACGAAGCCAGTCTACTTGATAAATTTGCTTTTCATCCTTGTCCAATGTTCATTTTATACTGACAGCATATATGTTATCAAAATTATACTATAAACCTTCATCTAAATATTTTGGACTTCACTTATATTGGTTGGATTGTTTATGCGGCTTCCCACAGAATTTATTATTAGTGTGTCCACCAGCCCAGACTGAATTATTCCTATCGCCGCAGTCAAGGTGTTAAATTTTACAATGCCGCATTTTGCGTACGCAGGTTTAAGCTTTACACCAACAGTTTCACAAAGATCCGATTGATTCCAATTTCCCTTTCCGTATCTGTTTTGTCTTCGATCAGGCTAGGCGTGTATTCGTCCCTTTCTTCCAAAGACTTCAACATCGTTCATACTAACCATTGGATAGAACCGTATTTCCAACGATTAGTAAGGAATCGATCTTCCAACGCCTCCAACCCACTGACTATGAAACTGTTGGATCAAAGTTACAACCCGCGTACGCAAAACGCGGCATTGTAAAATATGAAGCCGGCACTACGCAAAAATTCAAAAAATATGTATAAGGTGTTCAATTGTACAGTCAATCCTCTTACTAAGTTTTCCAATCCGTCAGAATCCATTTTGTTTTTATTCACAAATATGCATTATTTTTAATTAAGTATATATATGATTCTGCTCGTATAAATAGCAAACATTTAGTAAAACAAAATAAAAATATTTATTATTTTGGGTTCGCTTCTGCGGCTTGAAGACTGCTACCATCTTTGGGTTGATTGCTTCATCATAATATATGCGCTTCTGCGAGGCCAGCCATAGATAGGACCCGTGATGCGTTCTAGGTCTAAAAAGTGGCTACTGTTACATCTTCACCCATCGTCAGGAGTCGGTTATGGTACCCTGCTTAAACGATCAAGTGCGTCAGCTCGTGATCCATCGAACATGTTAAGGATAACTATGTTGTGCCCTGCGTCCACTCATACCACGGGATACAGCCCATCATTTACAGCCTGCAGTGCCATGGGTTCGACCTTTGCGACCATGCCATAGTTGCTCACCCTAAGGCGAGTGCGTGTAGGTCGTCTTAAATATGCTTGTCGTTGTGAGGCGCCTACATATTCAGTTAACATTTTTAGGTGCTCCTAAATATCCGCTATGGTGCAGCGCCCATAATTTTCTTTGATTACGAGTTCACCTGAAAGTCTTAAATGCCTTCCATAGACCATGGTTGTTGAAGCGAATCCTGTAGTTGATAATGTAAATCGCATGGCCCGCTCTCTACAGAATCGAAGGCTCTCGTGGCAGCAACATCTCAATACCTCTTTCATCGTTCGGTGTACTCGGGAGCCGGTATTACGCTCTATACCCACAATGTATTTGAGTATAGAGCGTAATATTCCACATTCCTCACCAAAATATATAGTGGGTATAGGACATAATAAAGTCTTCTACTGATGAGTCGCTAGTAAGTACGAAACGTATGTGTACCTTAGATTTGAAATTTAAAACAACAGCTTTTCTTGATGGGTTGCTCAAACGTAGAACCAATATCACATTGTGAAGATCATCTCCTCTATAAGGAAACATTGACAGCCCAATAATTACGAATTGATAGATAGTACTCATTGCAATGGACAAAACTTTGGCAAGACATGGTGTGCACTTATTCATCGGACTGCTTGCAGATTGAATGGAAAGCTGTGCATTATGATCACATTATTAACAGTTATTCAACACATTGTAAGCATAAATATATACCTAATTCTGTAATAAATGAGGTGCACAAAAGATAGATTGTGTTATTCGTAGGCGTCCACATATTTTGCAGCTGACTTTGCCTTAATAAAATTCATCACAAAACTTCCTCTACCTAATATGAAAGACAAAATTACACTGAAATCTGCACATAGCGCTATCTCCATAGGAATTGCACCAGTGGGCAATTATATTTAGACAGAAGCAGTAAAAGATTTAGCTCGCGCTTGTCGGAGCACATACCCACTTAGTGAGTGTAAAGTAATATTGCTATTGCACGCACGTCTATAACAAAGCAGATTTGGTCCCGTGATAGATTCGAGATTCGCAAAAAAAGGACGAAAGCACACTCAGCCTGATCGAAAACACAACAGATACGGACAGGGAAATTGGGACCAATCGGACTATGTGAAACTGTTGGATCAAAGTTACAACCCTCGTACGCAAAACGCGGCATTGCAGAATATGAAGCTGGCACCCCGCAAAAATTCAAAAAATATGTATAAGGTGTTCAATTGTACAGTCAATCCTCTTACTAAGTTTTCCAATCCGTCAGAATCCATTTTGTTTTTATTCACACATATGCATTATTTTGAATTAATTATATATAGGATTCTGCTCGTATAAATAGCAAAAACTTAGTAAGACAAAATAAAAATATTTATTATATTAGGTTCGCTTCTGCGGCTTGAAGACTGCAACCATCTTTGTGTTGATTGCTTCATCATAATATATGCGCTTCTGCGCGGCCAGCCATAGATAGGACCCGTGATGCGTTCTAGGTCTGAAAAGTGGCTACTTTTACATCTTCACCCATCGTCAGGAGTCGGTCTTGGTACCCTGCTAAAATGATCAAGTGCGTCAGCTCGTGATCCATCAAACATGTTAAGGATAACTATGTTGTGCCCTGCGTCCACTCATACCACGGGATACAGCCCATCTTTTTCAGCCTGCACTGCCATGGGTTCGACCTTTGTGACCATGCCATAGTTGCTCACCTTAAGGCGAGTGCGTGTAGGTCGTCTTAAATATGCTTGTCGCTGTAAGGCGCCTACATATTCAGTTTACATTTTTAGGTGCTCCTAAATATCCGCTATGGTGCAGCGCCAATAATTTTCTTGATCATGAGTTCACCTGAAAGTCTTAAATGCCTTCCATAAACCATGGTTGTTGAAGCGAATCCTGTAGTTGATAATGTAAATCGCATGGCCAGCTCTCTACAGAATCGCGGGCACTCGTAGTACCAACATCTCAATACCTCTTTCATCGTTCGGTGTGCTCGGGAGCCGGTATTACGCTCTATACCCACAATGTGTTTGGGTTTAGAGCGTAATATTCCACATTCCTCACCCAAATATATAGTGGGTATAGTACAAAATAAAGTCTTCTACTGATGAGTCGCTAGTAAGGACGAAACGGATGTATACCGTAGATTTACAATTTAAAAGCAAGAGAATGATACCACAGCTTTTCTTGATGGGGTGCTCAAACGTAGAACCAATGTTACATTGTGCAGATCATCTCCTCCATAAGGAAACATTGTCAGCCCAATAATAACGAATTGATAGATATTACTCAATGCAATGGACAAAACTTTGGCAAGACATGGTGCGCACTTATTCATCGGACTTCTTGCAGATTGAATGGAAAGCTGTGCATTATGATCACATCATTAACGGGTATTCAACACATTGTAAGCATAAATATAAACCTAATTCTGTAATAAATGAAGTGCACAAAAGATAGATTGTGTTCTTCGTAGGCATCCACATATTTTGCAGCTGACTTTGCCTTAATAAAATTCATCCCAAAACTTCCTCTACCTAATATGAAAGACAAAATTACACTGAAATCTGCACGTAGCGCTATCTCCATAGGAATTGCACCAGTGGGCAATTATATTTAGACAGAAGCAGTAAAAGATTTAGCTCGCGCTTGTCGGGGCACAGACCCACTTAGTGAGTGTAAAGTAATATTGCTATTGCACGCACGTCTATAACAAAGCAGATTTGGTCCCGTGATAGATTCGAGATTCGAAAAAAACGCTTTTTCGTTGTTAATTCAGACTTTTTCCAGAACTGTGCAAACAAGGCATTTTTTCGCGCAATGACATGGCCACGGGTCTCTCAATACCACACACAGAACTGAAATTGAACTATCTGGCGTCCAGTTATTATATTTATTTGATGCAAACTTTTAATGCTGACGATTTTGTTTATATTAAAATAAAATGAATTCCTCTATATTATTTCTCTATTAAACCAGTTGATAAGATGGATCGAAAATACAAAAAATCAGGGAGGTCCCATTTTTTATAATGGCGAGTTTTATTTCCGTACCAGTGAGGTAGAAGTTTTGATTTAAATCTGGTCTCGTGATTAGTGCACTGAGCATTATTAGATATCTGAGGAAGATACTGGAAATGAAATACCGTAAAGTCTTACAACCAAGATTAGATCGAACTTAATTTCTAGTGGTTAGTACGAATGGTGTGGAAGCCATCGGATATAATGGATAATCAGCACGAAGACGTCACGAAGCTGTACTCAGCGCGTACTTGGAAAGGAGAATCAATCAGATCATAGCGGAACTACAAGTGCTAATTGACAAATCACGAAAGAAAATCGAGACGTTAAATATGATCATCGCACTACGTAATCTAGAGCAACATTATTCAATGTTCCTTAAATCAAGTTTTCTGAGTGCGGCAGAGTGGCTCAGTGGTTAGTGCACCAGATTCCGAAACAGACATGCCCAGGTTCGAGCCCTATCCGCGGCAAATTCTGGACAGTACGTGAGGAGTTCCCAATAAGGACGAAACCGGTCTGCCAGATGAATTGCCTTTTCTACGCTATACAATACCTAGTTTATATTGACAGATGTAAGTACATAATGGGCCAGGTGTTTAAATCAAGATCGAAACCTTGATTAAAATTAATTTTTTTCACCACACGCACAAATAATGTTCGTTTAAAATAGCAAATCTACCATCAGTTACACGTACTGACGCGTTTCAACCTTCCACGATCATAATCAGAGAATAACGGCAAACTGAATAGCGAGGATGAACCCGCAATTCATGCATATGAAAAGCAAAATTATATATGTGGCGCTAACTTATAGTAGTCTCGCGTAAATTCTATTTGACTGGAAATGTCACGCACATTAACTTTTCCCAGCTTTCTCCACACACACACACACACACACACACACGTATATATATATATATATATATATATATATATATATATATATATATATATATATATATATAGGCTAATACAATTGAAAAATCGTGATTACTCTGGTGGGGAGCATATTACTTTAAATTAAGTTAACGGCGAAATAACCCAATCGCATCGTACCAACCAGTCGCGAACAACATAGCAAACCTTCTATGATCATCATCAGAGTACAACGGCAAACTGACTAGCGAGGATCAAATCGCAAAGCAAAATTAGATATGCGGCTCTCACCTCTAGTAGCCTCGTGTATATTATAATTGACTGTAGAGGTGAGAGCCACATATCTAATTTTGCTTTCCATATATATGCAATGCGGTTTGATCCTCGCTAGTCAGTTTGCCGTCGTACTCTGATGATGATCATGGAAGGTCGAAAGCGTCAGTGCGTTGCGACTGGCGGTAGTTTTGTTATGTTGTTCACCGACTGGTTAAATAAAATGTGATTGGTGTTTACTTCAAGCTCGCAAACTTGGTTTAAAGAATTGTTGCCACCACCCGCACAATAAATGCTTTTAGCTGGCTTTTAACTCATTTTCCTTAGAGGTGGCAGCCGTCGAAAGAAGCGATTGGTATCGTAACTTGTTTTAGACAGACAAACGGGACAGCACAGTAAAGAAATGCATCAGTATTTGAAATTGGATACTTCATTGGCGCAAAGCTATTAAAAATATTCGTTGTTGCATGTGGACTGCAAAAGAACACTAGTTAAAATGATATCCCTATAGTGCAAGCATTGTTCATTGTAACGTTTCGGTATGATTGGCTACGACCTTCAATTTGTCAGAATAGAATTCCAATGATCGCGAGCTTATTAATTCCAACACCGAACCCACTTCAAGTAAAGTAACATAGGTTTCAAATTAAATTCCCTTTGTATACAGGTCCTATCAACTTGGCATTGAGTCTTCTACCAGTAAAGTAAGACATCTACCGGCTTTTTAATTCGGTAAATTACCATGCTTCGCACAATCAGGATCGTTTCAGTTATTAGTTTCCACGGTTTGATAAAATTGTTTTATTACAGCGTTTTCATCTATAAATTTTTCTACATAATGAAACCTTCAGGCTCGTCAAATTATCTAAATATCAGCTCCTATGATTGGTGTAATACAAAACATGATTTGGCAGTTTCGAATTACATGTTTTACATCTTGCAGAATGAACGAATATGATTTTCTACATCTATTTACCAAACCGCAGTACATCATAATTTAACAACTGATACCTCACAACCATGCAATTAGTTAAATTTAGGTTGTAAACAAACACTAGGTCGCTCATTCACAGTTTGAGCAAATTTATTATCTATTTTTAATATGTACATAATATACAATCACTTTCAAATAGGCAATCCGCGAATTTGACGAACATTGGTTGCGCGAAAGGTGAAAACAATTATTTACATCAAGAGTGCGATCTTGATATAAACACCAGTCCAATTATATCCAAACATTTATCAGTATAAACAAAGTATTGCATAATGTAGAAAAAGCAATCCATTTATTAGACCGCGTTCGTTCTTACTGGGAACTGTTCAAGTACTGTCCAGAATCTTGCAGCGGACAGGGATCAAACTTTGGCACGTGTGTTTCGGAATAGGTGACTAATCACTAGGCCACACTGCCAAAAAGCTAAACACATTTTCAGTTATACACTAACTGAATGAAAGACTAACCGAAAAAAATTAATTAGCATAGAAATGAAATATAGTGTAGCGTGCTACAGAGTGGTTCAATGGTTACAGTCACAGACCTTGAGGCAGATGCGCTCAAGTTCGAGCCGTGTTCGCAGCAAATTCTGGACAGTACGTGATGAGTTATAAAAAATAAGGACAAAACCCGTCTATTGAATGAATTACCTTTTCTGAATTATACAATGCTTAGTTTATACTGACAGTTTTGTGTATATAATTGGACTGTTGCTTATATCAAGCTCGCAAACTCGATTTAAATAATCCAAGAATTGAATAGCCTAAACAATTATTACCCAAATCTATAAAAAATACTGATATTTCAGCAAAAAACCGATTTCGTTAAATACAGAGCGCACTGTCCCTAAAAAGTTCGATGTGTTCTTTTATTTACATGAGATCAATTGCTAATTCTCTCCAAATCATTCATAGTCTACAAATTCTCATGTATGTACGATAACACATACATCGGGCGTACGAAGAAGCCAGTGATAAACAGAATCCAGCAACATTTACCACAGAAATTGATTAACAAAGGCTTGGCACTGTCAGGAAAATCAGCTATTTCCGATCATATATTGGAAACGTGGCACCCAGTCAATTCGACCTATTTCTCAATTCTACATATAGCAGAATCAGTAAAATTATTATTTATTTATGAAGCCATTTATATAAAACAACATGCACCTGGCCTAAATATTCAAAAGTTTCATCAACATGATATTCTAATCGACTGGCCGAGAATAACAAAATTCAACAACAATTTACTAGTATCCAGGCAAGACCGAACAGGCCCTCGACTAGAATCAACAAACATTCAATCGGATTGGTAACAAACTGTAAATCAGCCCGGAAAGCCATTCGATAGACGCAAGGGACACAGCCATCATCCCGTTTCATGTGAAGCCTCGAGTTTGGTCTAACTGCGCTGTAACTGTTTTTGTTAAATGTGTAGTGACGGAATGAGAGCAAGCGTTCCAGACGTGAAGGACAAGTTTCGGCTGCTGAAGAACACTGGCCACTGGCATCTGGGTAGATAGTGCCCATCAGCCTTGGTTGACAGCCTATCTAGGAGAAGGAAAACTCCATATACAAACTATCACTAGGAATGGGCAACCTGGTGTTCTTTTACAGTCCACATATAGCTATGATAAGTATATGGCAGTGAAACATTAGTCACTTTTGACTTTTGTATGGCTGGGCATGATGATGATGATGATGATGATGATAAAACAAATGCAAGTCAGAGCGTTCAACACTGCAATCCGCACTTGCGCTGTTACCAAGTGAAGAACACAAATTTGCGCAAAAAGGTGAAATGAAAGACTACACTCGGAAAAATAGCACTCGTACACGTTATAGCGAACAATTCGAACAGATGGTTAATTCTCAAGCCATCAATAAAATAATTACCAGATCTCAGACATCACTTCGCAATACAGTGAGAAGGACTTTTACACAGAAACAGGCACACACACAGACACAAACGCATACACACTTACCAATCAGCCAAAAAAAGAAATAGAAAACCGAGTCATATTTGTTGCCACCCACATATTAAGATGAAAACCCAGAATGTATATAAATGAAAGATTGTAGAGCGAAGTTTAGTATTATCGAAATAAATGGTCATTATCCATTTGGTTATTAATGTGTTTTTCCTTCCTAATTAGAAATATATATATATATATATATATATATAAGCATATATATGCGTGTATATACATAATGACTGCACTGATAAAAGCCCATTACGTATTAAAATTAACAAAAATAAATTTATATAATAATGTTAAATTGTTATTATTTTCAATAAGAAATTATATATATATATATATATATATATTTACGTCAGATAACATTATTTTTATTACGTACAATGTAAAAACAGAATTTCATTCAAACACCATACTCGAAACAAAGGTTTTTTATATAGAATAACAGGTAAGTGAAATTTTGTTTGAAGTTAATTAGAAATATGAACATGTATCAACGGATAAAATGGATAATTTATAATTACATAAAAGAACGAATCTATTAATACACTGTCTTCAATGATAAACAGAAAAAATAATGAAGAGGAATTGTAATACTACTTATAATTAAGTATTCAATAATGAGAATTAAAAAAGAAAGTGAAATAGGTTTCAGAGATTAAAATTGTAATAAATTATGGCAAAATATAATAGATTGTTGAAAATCGGAAAGAACAAAGCTTTCCGAATGTAATATGTTACTTTATAGCACAATAAAATTTAAAATATTAGGCGAACAAATCGACAAATTGCTTAATATTTGTAAACTAAACTGGGGACCACTAGTTTTATTATTTGTGTGTTTAAATTTTTCTTTGGGAAACACCGGTGCCGTTTCGTCGTCGTCAGTGTTCCTCGCACCTGTTGGGCCAATATGGAGAGTTCAGGCGAGGAGTCTCTTCACTCCAGTTTCTAAGAATAGTTATGTGACAAGGTGCAACTCTGCATCATGCTGATGTGATGATTTTTCTACTAGTAGCGGCATTTTCTGAGATGAATAATTTAGCCTCTAGCACAACGAATGACTATGCGACAACTTCGCAAAAGTATATTAGACTGATGCAATTGTATTTAATAGGAATATTAGCAGCAGTAGTAGTAAGAGTAGTAGTAGCATTTTTCGGGATAAGTAATTAAGCCTCTAGCACTGCGAGAAAAGGATAAGCCTTGGGTGATTTGACTAATTAATTCAGGCATCTCTACTTGGGCATCGAGATTAGCCAAAGTATTTCTTTCCCCAAAAATGGCAAGAATTCTGCTTCTGCACTTTGGAAGTAAACAGTTCAACTGTCCCTGTCTATCTATGATCCCTGGAGCTGGTGCACATAATACTTTCACATTAAAAAAGTCATCAGAGAAGCGAATTAATTTTTTAATAACGAAATTCGTTAACTATTAGTAACGGCAACGTTTATAATCGCATGTGAGGCCGGGAATGAATAGTCCAAAATAAAATCGATTATGTTGTTTATATTCAAAAATTAAATGCATTTATAGACAGATAAGGATAGAATAACGAAAAAATGCATAAGAAGAAAAGAAAAAAAACAAAATAAAGTCAGAATATAGTTTATTTGTATGAATGACTAGGTGAACAACTAAGAACAAAACTGGTGTTAGGGTAATTGCTGATTGAGAGCATCAATAAAGAAAACGAATGTTACACAGTCTGACTGCCCGTCTCAAATACAGCGTTATAATTGCACTATGAAACTGCAACAATGTAGCTTGGAATAACACCATGCCTATTTCAATTAATAAATCAAATTAGAAGAGCTGAAACACGAAAAAACAGATACTTTCTTAAACACATAAATACTAGCCCATAATAGAGCAACGCAATTACGCCTCGGGAGACAAGGTTACTCAAAGGGACAACAAAAACAGCCAGAACTAACATCACAACAAATATATTAATGGTGCATTAATAATTTACACCTTAAGTTAGTGTTCAAATTTGCGGATATAAGCACACATAAAAAATTACGAAACTGAAATGGATACGATGGAATAAACTATATCCACCTTAGTGGTATAACAAGGAAAAGGTAGTTTTGCAGTAAGTCATCGCGAAAATCGCTTTATTTAGCTTTAAATTAAATACTCCTCGCCAGCAGTGGGCAACGTAGTGTTCTTTCACAGCACACAAATCAATTAATATTATCCGCAGAAAAGTGGAAGTGAAGCATCGGAGCTGATAGGATGATATATATTAAAAAATAAAATGTTGCCTAACTTTCTATTACATAATAGCCTAGTCCATGAGTTTTCTAGCACGGGATTGTTGCTAGGTCCTCCTGTCAGCGGACACTTATTATATCAAATTTTGGCACCTTCAGACTACAGCTCAATAAACGAAGATAAGAACACAGTGTCAGACTTTGGTGCATTTCAATGCAAGGTTATGCTAAACAAAAACCTACATAAAAAGATTTTTTTAAATTGATGCAGCGCATTTCATTAAGTGTTGAGAGCTAAATAAAACCAATTTGAGGAGGAGCACAAAAACCAGCAAACAGAACTAAATATTGTATAAATAAGCAAATAAACATTTCTGCATCAGTGTTTCACAAACGTGTGTACGCAAATTCGCCAATGGACTTTCAAATAAAAAGCCTCTTCTAATAGCTCAGTTCTGCAAGACAAAACAGAAATTTAACCTGCAAAATAGCACACGAATATTAAGGCTGCAGATTGTACAGAAAAAGGGATCCCAGTGATGTGCGAAAAATATTGGCCCATCGCTAACTAGCCAGATTTACAAGTCAGGACTGGCCTTCATCCAGCTCAACATCTAACAGTTCCTTGGGCCAATTCAATGCTCGGCGAATTGATTTTCTATCAACAACGTGTTGAGGCGCAGCTGCCCTAGGCGCATCAGCTATAACACTGACGAGCTGGCCGACAATGTGTGTGGCCAATTGACGTTCCACGTCACTGGGTGAATAGCTCAAGGACAAACCAGCACTCGGATAGCTGCCCAAAACTGGAACACTAGCACCGGCTAGATCCTGATTAGAAAATGATGCAGCAGATGACGACTTCGACGTTGAAGGCTTTTCTGTCCGATCGAGTTCATCGACGTCAGCTAAGAATAAAATGCACAGTAAAATTTTAGTTTTCATAAATTGTCAAAAGCTACAACTATCACGATTTGGAATGAACAAATGATAAAAAGGAAATTTCAACGATATCCTTGTAGAAAATACTTAAACTATTTCATTTTCAATTCATAGTTCTGGTTAGTATATAGGATAAGGTTCATTATTTACATTAATAAACAAGGCTATTTAAAAATCACAAATAAAAAGTAACTGAACCAAGTCGATAAAAGTATTTATTGATTATGCAAAATTAAAAGTTACTTACCAATATGCACCTCTCATTATCATCATCATCATCACCAACAACAATCTAATTTTCCTACTCATCACCCTTATCATTATTCTTCTCCGTATCGTAATCATTTTCATCCTCATCCTAACCACCACCTTCATCTTTATCATCACAATAATCATCATCTTTATTCACTGCACCATCGTCACCAACGTCATCATCATCATCAAATACAGAATTACAACAGTCTTTCATAACTGGTGCTTCACTGCCATATAACCACGAGAAAAAGCGATAGTAATACAAGAGAAATGATTTTTAAGATTGTTACAAAAGAGTAATTGAAGAGGATCGAGTTCAATCGGAGATATTAAACTAGATAACACACAGAAATAAGGCAAACTAGACATCTACACATACTATTATGGCCAAGTCAAGTTTAACGTAAGGCGCAATCGGCAGTGCAACTTCCGTATGTGCTTTGTTGGAACGCTAAATAAACACGACTAAAACTCGCAGTTACCACTTCCCAGCCAAAAAATGAAAGTTAAGATGATTCTACTGGAAATCTGAAACAAGATGGCCACGGAGCTCGACTCCATGTCATATCGCGCAGGATTTTAAACAAAATAGTATGATGCAGGTGTGGACCACATCCTAATAAACAAACCGATACCAAAATACCCTCATATCAATGTAGTGGCCTCTGACTGTTTCTGCTGTCGAAGTTGTGTCATACGACAATCTGGTGATGGCTGAGTGAATAAAGCGCTACTGAGCATTCGAGTTGAAAACGTACGTAAAACGTACCGAGCTTGTTTATTTGTCTAACGAAGAGCGCTTGTTGACCGTTTTAAAATACGTACTCGGATTACAGCGCTGCTCCGTTGTTAGACATCAACATTGACTAGGCTTACGTATGAAAGACTGCTAGAGGTGAGAGCCGCATATCCAATTTTGCTTTCCATATATATGCAAAGCGGTTTGATCCTCGCTAGTCAGTTTGCCGTCGTACTCTGATGATGATCATGGAAGGTCGAAACGCGTCAGTGCGTGCGACTGGCGGGAGTTTTGATATGTTGTTCGACGACTGGTTAAATACAATGGGATTGGTGTTTACTTCAAGCTCGCAAACTTGATTTAAAGAATTGATTATGCTTGTCGAAAGGTGAACTAATGCCTCTAAGTGTCAAGCTTCGATTAGCTTATAAGAAATCTGCACTTAAGAATTACACTGTACATCTGACATAAAATGCGCGGTGAGATACTCGCATTTCTCCATAAATATATATATATATATATATATATATATATATATATATATATATATATACGCATATACACTTTATATATGCTGTCAAATAAAATAAAAATTACATAAGGTAACATGCAATTCATAATGTAAATTGATTGAATTCAAAGAAGGCACAGATTAAGTACTTGCCAGAAGTGCCGCGAACCGGGTTCGAACAAGGGTATATTAATTTTGAGTATTTTTATATTAATATAACAAATTATGTTAATGGCCATTTTTTCCTTCAGATAGAATGTCTAATTTAAGAATAACGCAAGGATATTATTACACATATGATATAATTATATATTTTGATTCTGTATTTTATGTGTGAATCGTTCTTTTCTATTTAAACTAAATAGATTTGCTCTCTTTCTCTTTATTTCATTTTTTCTGTCCAACAAATCAGTTGAGAAGATTAAGCGATAGCGCTTCTGTTAAACACATATCGTTTTTTCTCAATCCCTATCCGGAAATAAAATTTCCTCTTATTTGAAAACTGAATATCATACAATTATCATCGTTAAATGTGATAAGATTTTGAATCCGATATGTAAATTTACAAAGGAACTGGAATTTTACATTTTTAACAGACATGAACTGAAAGGGTTGTTTCGACTGAGTTATTCCACCTTCTTATAAAGAAAAAGATAACAGATATCGAGCACAACCAACCGAAACCAGTTGGAACATATACATCTAGGTTTTATGCTTTAACGAAGATGTACAAAACCGGCATTCCTTTGAGACCTATACTTTAGGTTATAAATAAGCCAACTTCTTAATTATTCAAATGTTTAGCTAACCCACTAAAACCGATAAGAAATCGCTCATCCGAGTGCAACTTGAATTATTCATTTGGATTTGTCGAATTCAGCAAACAGCATCAGAATGTTTGAGAAATAATCGAAAGAACAAAAGAATGGACAATTTTTTATTTGTTGATCAGACGTAGGACCGATGGCACATTTTGCAGATCAGTTATCAATAACAATATATGGAAGCACAATATTGAATTGCGTATTTGTTCGACTGACAGTCTGCAGAATTAATCGGAAATTGTGTGTAATACTCTTACCATTAATGGTTATCTACCACATTTTATAGATAAGTATAAAACTAATCATATAATAAAACCTGTTGTGAATGTTTCATTAGTTGATAAATATTCCGTGTAGCTTCATCATCATTGTCATCATAAACAGAAATACAAAACCCATTAGTAACTAATATAAGGAAATACAGCTTCCTTGTGACTTTCGCTGTATTTTCTACTACAATATTTTAAGTTTACGACACAATGAATGGCACAAAAGATAGCTTTCATCCATCATTGGCGTCCACATAGTTTAAAGCTGGCTTATCTTTGATTGAATCCACCACCAAACTTCATCTACCTAGTTTGAATGACAAAATTCAACAGCAAAGTGCATAACAATTCATCTTCCATTAGCATTGTACCCATGGGCAAAAATATTTAGACAGATACAGTAGAAGATATATTAAACGCTTTTCATGGCGTATACCGATCCCTTGAGTGCAAAAAAGATTTGTGATACGCATATATATATATATATATATACATACATACATATTTTGTCCTGGGAAAAATAAAAAATATCAACAAAACGCTTTCAATTTGTTATAAGGGCAAAGTGCGTGAGCATGCATTCATGTTTGAAGGCGATCGCTATCAATATACATTGTCCATAACTGCAAAAAAAAATTTGTCCGTGCAATGGCATTACCATTGGATTTCTTATACTCCATGCGAAATTTTGTCTAGTTGTGCTTCATCTATTTGAAAATTTCTGGACTGATATGAAAATGGTATTTTTGTGTAGTCCCGATATTGACCGTTGAAATCTATTCAAACGATTGTGATTTCCAGTAAATCAATTGATGGGGCGAACGCGCTTATGTAAAATATAAGTAATGTCCGGAAATAATTTTTACTCGTATTCGAAGACTTACACTCCACACACACACACACACACACACACATATATATATATATATATATACATATATATATATATCTGAAAATAAGAAGCGAAAAACGTCCACCTCAATAAAAATAATGAAAAATAAATTATGTTTCTAATACATTTCACAAAGCTCTCCATCTTCAGGTGAATTAAATGAGAAAAACTACCTCTTATTCGCGACATAACATTCGACTGGACAGCAGCTAGCAGGTGACCGGCACCACTGAGCCGAGCCAGTTGTGCTGCTTCTAACAATTGAAGTTCGATTGCCACGCTATCCAGTTTCTTATTGCGCTTCTTTCGCACAAGACGCATAGTGCGAGCATTCGCCTGCTGCGTTTTAATTTTCCGTCTGATTCTACGCGAATAAGTTCGCTGATGCACTCCACAAGAATTCACCTTTGGTGAAAGTGACATCTTGTCACTGTAGGACGAAGTAGTTTTGTCCTAAATTAAAAAAACAGTTCACAGATGTTTAGGTAAATGTTTACGGAGACTAGCTAGAGACACAAAATAAGAACATAATGAACAGCCTAACCAACACGGATCGAAGATTTCAGCACAAAGATCGGGTTAAGTAATCTTTGAAAACATAATTCCACTTTAATTTAGCAACCAAGGAAGCTATTCGTATGTTAATAACTACCATCAACATTAACCTAACTGAACAAGTACGTTCAAGTGAATCCATCTACACGTTATTTGTATGACCTACACCAAACGCAATTCAACAGTAAATACTTAATCCCTTTCAGCACTAAAAAAGCTGATTATGTAGTACAAATCGTACTCCCAGCAAAAGGTTAATTCAAACAGGGTCACAAGGATACGCTAAAGTAAACATAAAAAAGAGGTGTAATCGCAAAGACATCATGTTTCATGCTTTCTCGACACTCGTCAGTAAGAACCAGCACTACGCTACAAACCTACGATATATTAAGTCACGAAATTTCGAACCATTAGACGATGCAATCTCCTGTAATAATCTAGAGTCAAGCAGTAGTGCAGCCCTTCCGTACAAGCAAGGCTTGATTGTGCGGGTCATGATGCCAAGTTGGCGAACTTGAAATAAGCACCTATCTCATTGTGTCTAATCAGTCTGCTATGTTGTTCGACGAGTCGTTAAAGACAGAGTGGTGTTTACTACAAGCTCGCAAACTTTATTTATAGAATTCTTTCCAACATCCGCGCATTCAATTATTGTTTAACTGTATTACCTATATGTATGTAGCGAAAGTTAAAAGTCAAGTTCAATGTATGCAAGAGAGGTGAGAGCCGCATATCAAATTTTGCTTTCCATATATATGCATTGCGGTTTGATCTTCGATAGCCAGTTTTCTGTTGTAATTTGATGATGGTCATGGAAGGTCGAAACGCGCCAGTGCGTGCAACTGGCGATAGTTTTGCTATGTTGTTCGACGACTAGTTAAATACAGAGGGATTGGTATTTACTTGAAGCTCGTAAACTTGATTTAATGAATTGTTACCCCCACCGGCGCAATCAATGATTTTTTTAATTATATTACCTTTATATGAATAGATTGTTCTTTATAATTTGCTATTAAATTCATGTTTATTTAATTTAAGGGTTTGCATTTTTATTTAGTCGTTATGATCTTGTTTTTTGGTTTAAACGAGACCAAAGTGTGGTAAGGTTTTAAATAAATTCCGAAGGAAAAATTGACTAAGATCTTCATTTTCGGTAAATTTTTCATTTGAATATTAACTCCGATACTTTATTTAAAATGTGATTTCCTCTTCTTTTGATAAATGTTTATGTAAAATTTGATTTAATTGGTAGACATATCTTTCGTTAAAGTAATACATTTTTATTGATTTAGTTATATTATTTTGAATGGATAGTGGATTTTATTTAATTTATGTTTTAATTACTAGTAACCGTTGTCTTGTTTTGTTTGCATTAAATCAGGTCAAAATTTTGTGCAACTTTCAGTGAATAACGAAGCGAACATGATCTTTATGTTAGGCTAATTTATTATTTCGAAGATTTACGACTCCGATATTTTACAAACAATATGGTTTTTGTCCTCTTCTATATTGAGGAATGTAATGGGATTTTGAAAAGATAAATAACCGACAGACACGGTCAATTTTAAGTTAATTGACGAACAAATCGCTTAAGCGTTTAGTATATTGAATTTGCAGGATACCAAGTAGTTTATTCGTATTCCCTTGGTTATACGGGTTAAATTAAATCTAATACATTGGTATCAAAAATATTTCAACAGCGGTTACAAATGTTATATGGCTCGTAGCCATAGAAATTCCGGCGGGCACAAGTTAGTCAGTCTAAGAATGGTAGTGGGAACCTTCCCGGGTCTAAATTGACACAGCCATCGTCCCGTTTCATGTGAAGCCTCGAATTTGGTCTAATTGCGAAGGGCAAGTTTTGGCTGCTGAAAGAAACTTTGGCCGCTGGCATCTGGGCAGATAGTGCTCATCAGCCTTGGTTGGCATACTATCTTGGAGAAGGAAAACTTTGAACACAAACCATCCTCACTAGGAATGGGCGACCTAGTGTTCTTTATAGTCCACATGTAACCATGAACAATACGAATTAAAATGTTCGCTTCTTATGGTTATATGGCAGTGAAGCATTAGTCAATTTTGGCTTTTGTAAGGCTGTGCATGTTGATGAATCAGTCACGTAGCACATCGAAAATGCAACCAGTCAGACTTATGGATGCTTTTCGACCTTCAATGATCATCATCAGAGCACACCGACAAACTGAGAAACATGCATAAGTTTCACGAACAAGATACTTTAATAGACTAGCCAAGAATCACACAAATGAACCAAACATTGTGGACATTCGGGCGAGCACCAACACCCACTAGATCATTGTCAACAAACATTCGATCGGATAGGCAACAAAATTAAATAAAAACAGATGCGCTAAGAGCATCACAATCTTCATTAACTGTAGCAGAAATGAAATATATATATATATAAATATATATATATATATATATCGTGATACTATTGACAACTAACCGATTTTGTGAATAGAAAAAATATTGCCAATAGAGAAAATAATAACCACTGAAAAAACATTTAAAAGATAAAAAGTGCACGACGGATTGCTAAAAAAACTGTTCCTCGTTATGCGTGATAAGGTTATTCTAATCAAATTTGTCGTGCATATTTTGACGTGCTTTTTCTCCCTACCATTTTCACTCTTCTGCTCTTATTTCAAACTAAATATAGTAGAAATCTGCACATAAATACACGCATAAACGAAAATCTTTATTAGGCAAAAAAACTCGTGAACCGACAGAAAGAACGCACCCTTCAAATAGACCGCTTAATTATAAACGATGGCAGCTAGAGATAGCTTTGTACGATAGCGGTTACCACAGCTGTAATGCAGATGTCACATACCTACAGCATCAGCAATTGCTATAATCAAGGTTTCGATCTTGATATAAACATCTGATCCATTATGTATATACATTTTTCACAATAAATTAAGAATTGTATAATGTAGAAAAGGAAATTCAGCCAGTATGTACTATACAATTCTTAGTTTATACTGACAAATGTATGTACATAACGGGCCAGGTATTTATATCAAGAGGGCAACCTTGATTATAATGATTGCTATCACCGCCCACGCAACCAATGCTAGTTTTATTCAATAAGCATCAGCAATCGTTAAAGTTGAATATTAGTCATCATATTTTGAGTGCTTTATGTAAAATTAATTTTAGATGAATATTTTGTTTCCACTTGCTCCAATTGCTTGATTTTTTATGCACAATAGATTAGATTAGATTATGTTTGGTGCGGAGAACTAGTAAATATGCAGTTGTATATTAGCTATTGCAAACCCAGTAAAAATTAGTTCAAATAGGACCACAAGAATAAAATAAAGTCATCGTGCAAGGAAGGTATAATCTCATGTGCACGTTCTTCACGTGCTTGCTGGCGACTTATCATTAGGAGCTGGTATTATGCCCTATACCCACTATATATTTGGGTGAGAAATGTGAATCAATTTGATGGTACAATCTTCTATAAACATGTGTAAACCGGCACAAGTGAAGCTAACTTCATACAAAGTCTTCGACATTTGCGACTTCAAAGCAAACTTTCTCTCTCTCTCTCTCTCTCTCTCTCTCTATATATATATATATATATATATAATATATATATATATCGAGTTCGTAAATGGGACCATAATTATGGTTGCCAAGTCCTACCTGGTACCAACACAATGAATGTCAAGATAAGCTAAATTGCACTAAAATGGAGAATTCAAACTACTTCTGAACACCTTTTACTTCAGCAGGTTCATACATTCTGGTCTTGCTCGATATCATTTATCAATTTTCGCGGCATTCATGGCATCATTCAATCAAATATATAAGTCAGATACTGTTTGCTACTAGGTGCGCATCACTTACTATACAATTCAAAATTCTTGTTTGAATTCATTTTTATAAGACATTTAAATTCGCCACAGACCCAAAATACAAAAATAACAATGGGAGAAAATGATATCCCCATGCATACCTGAAATCGTTCTGCATAAAAAATTATACCAGAAATGTCAACAGAAGAAAGTTATAGATTTGGCCGTATGATCTATTCTACTCAAAGCAAAAATTACCTTTGCGGTCGCCTGATTGCCTTCTTCAGGTTCCGTCATAACCTTATCATCCGCGGGGTTATTTAAATCTTCTCCGGCTGCCTGTTGAATCTGGTCGGCCGCCTGCTTGCCATTTTCATTACCTGACAATTTATGTGTGAAGGTTCACAGTGCAAAGAAGTAATCAATAAAAAATGAAACGGCATACGGATGTTGATTTGTAAAAAACAGGACTAGCAAATTTCAAAATATATAATGTCAACAGTAGAAGGCGAATAATCTTCACGATCATCAGCACTTCACATGCACTATAGACTGGCTGATTCCCGTGTTTTACGAGTGAAAATTCATCCAAGCGTATTGGCTTAAGGTACGACAATGCTCGGCTGCAATATCATGCAAATGCCAAACAGTAGAGAAACGAGAGAAAAAAATCGCTGCATTCGATTGAAATCATTAATTGCCAAAAAGAAACGGAAATATAAAGCATAAATAACGATGATAAAAGTTTTCCGCGTAATGGAGTCTATTATGACGGAATAAACCATACCTCTTTGTTGCATTCCGATAACCTCCAGATATCCTGGTTTTCTCACCTCAATGAAGATGCGGAACAGAATGACATAGTGACCGGGAGTTTGAATCATTTTCAGTTACAGCCACACGTCGGAATTGCCTCAATGGTCGGCTGAGTGGAAAAAGCGTTGGGTTATCTAAGAAAGTCTCCCAGCCAGTGTAATCAACGATCCTTCACTATATGCGACGTAGATGGAGTATCAAAGAGTGAACGGAAGGTACTGAACTAATCATTAATTGTTCTCTTAAATAGTGCCTTATGCTACTCAGCAAGCAGTAGCACAAACCACACCAAACGTAGAAATAGTTTTGCAAAGGTTAAAAACGGTGGTAGCTATAACCATTTATCCTCAGTTTTTCAGTTCAGAACCAAGGAACTATCAATGCTTAATTCCAGCACATTAAAGAATTGAAATCTCGGTCGCACACGATTCATCATTGTAGCTATTTTCGGTGTGCAGAAGAACTTTAGGTCCCACTCAGTTTTTCAGTTCAGAACCAAGGAACTATCAATGCTTAATTCCAGCACATTAAAGAATTGAAATCTCGGTCGCACACGATTCATCATTGTAGCTATTTTCGGTGTGCAGAAGAACATTAGGTCCCACTTGCCCGGTGAAGACGGGCGATTTAAATTGAGTTTTCCGTTTTTAAATGGTCCTAAATTTGACGTCTACTATCTATTTGGGATATCTGGTTTTTAAGCTTTAGTGAACGAAATTTCCTTCAGCAGTCGAAAGTTGCCCCCTGCATCGCGCACACTTGCTTCCCACGCCATATTAAATGTTCAGTAATTTCGATCTGCTTTTAATTACTTGACAAGGTATGAATTTCTGTTCATCATCAAGCTTATTTATTTAATAATTGGAATCTAAAAGAACAATGCGCGATCCATTGTCAGGCTACAATAATCTAACTTCTTTGAGTCATTCTATGTGCTTCCTCAAAGATACACATAGTAGTTGGAACAAGCAATTTGCCGCCAAGACCAATAATGCCAATGATCACCACTTCACAACCTAAACTATCAGGAGAAACAAAAGCAATCCTACAACCAGTACAAATCAAAATGTCAAACAAAAGCGTTCGTAATGATTTTGACTTTGAAAATGAAATAAAACTGTACAGAGTTAGGAAAAAAACAGCATGATATCGTTTATGATAACAAAACCCTAGATTTCCTCAGCACGTTCATCGACAAAATCCATCCATCATTCCACATACACACCTTATTCAAAATTTCTCATAGTATGTGCATCAAAGATGTTCAATTCAATTTCAATGATCAATATTTCACTAGCTGATGTTCACATGTTCTGTCTGCAACCATAAAAGTTACAATCACTTTTTCAAGAATACTGCCATACACAACTGAGGTATACTAATTACACCTTTGTAATCATAAATGAAGATAGCTCAACAAATGATATTATTAAAGATTTAAAAAATGTGGAACATCACATTCAGTTTGCTAGCGAGCACAAAAACGATTTTTCTTTTATGTATTGCTATTGAGACAGGACGATGGCAGTTCAGAAACAAAAATACATCTAAAACAGACCTGGACTGGACAGTACACCCATTAACACAGTTTTATTTTTTGATTAATTTCAATGCCACAAATTGGTAGTGCTAAAACAGTTTTATCAAAAAACGCGCATCCCGAAATGTGTTAATGTAAACATGAAGCACAAACAATGACAAGTCGCACCCAATCAAAACACGGTACATGGGAACGCATCTTCCGAAATATTTACTCGACGAATTAAAAACTGTGAATTCTCAAACGTCTAATACCCAATTGGTGTTTCTTTATACAACAAAACGCCTGTCAAAAATGAATGTAAAAGATAAGCCTCCAGAAATCGAAGAGTCCAACATTGTTAATTGGTGCAAATGTCATATCTGTCATCATAGAACAGACACCAAGTTATCTGTAGAAAAGGTACTCAGTCGAACATTTATCTAGTTATCGAGCACTGGTTTCGTGAGCGGTGATAACAGATTTGTGGTAGTTATTTCGAACCTTAGGTCTAAATGGATGCCGTATAGACCCAACCAAAATGAAAGGCTGACAAAAATCATCAGATAGTATATAACTGAAAATTGTGTTTAGCGCGCGGAAAGGTAACTCAGTGATTAAGGCAACAGACATTATCAGGTGCGAGCCCTGCCCGCGGCAAAATACAGAACAGTAAGTAAAGTTCCCAATAAGAACGAAACCGGTCTACAGGATGAATTACCTTTTCTACATTTACAAATGCTTAGTTTATACTGACAAATGTATGCATATAATGGGACTAGTGTTTAAATCAAAATCGCAACATCGATTTAAATAGCCGAAACATTGTTTATGGAAATCATACTCCAAATGAAGCTGATTTACAGGTTTTCTTCAAATTAAGAACAAAAAAATTACACACAACATAAGCTATTGTATTCACTATACGTAATTCTCATATAAATAAACGAAAGAAATCTACACATGATTTGAATATAAACTGGTGAATTACAAGAATGAAAAAATTGTGAAACTGGATTAATTGAAATTACCTGATCTTAAAATTTGACTAACGCAAGCTGAATGCACACACACGTGACACGCAAACATCTATTGAAAGGTCATTCTGAAGTATAAATGATATAGCTTATCTTGAAGAAACAAAACAACTGGAATTCAGCCTGCGTTAGTCAAAACGCAGATCAGGTAAAACCTGTGAATTCTTTTTGCGTACGTGTGTGTTTGTACTCGTCTATGCGTGTCTAATCATATAGGTTTCACATTTCCTGTGTTTTTTGCATATTTTATGCGTTTAATCTAATTTTATCGTACTTGATTTCCAAAAAAATGTTGACTATATAGCGTACCAGATATTCAGGCGAATCAAGATCTGGCGAAAAGAAAATGACCTTTTTAAAGTGTGCGTCATATTCCTGTTTTATAATAAAATTCCACCTCAGTACATGGTTACTTTCTCTATTCATATTGCAAATGCAGAAAAATGACTGAACTAAAATGTATACATGAAAATGAGGCGTGTTTAGCGCAAGTTCGCATTACTGAGTACACAGTAACGTTACGTGTGTGATGTAATTATTTTTTTAACAGTAAGTGTTGCAACCTTTAAATCAAGTTTTCTAACTTGAAGTAAACACCAATCCCATTGTATTTAACCAGTCGTCGAACAACATAGCAAAACTACGACTGGTTAAATACAATGGGATTGGTGTTTACTTTAAACTCACAAACTTGATTTAAAGAATTGTTACCACCATCCGCGCAATCAATTATTGTTTAATGCTGCAACCTCATAAAAGTCTGCGGACTTGAAATAAACATGGTCATATTTTGAAACAGTAGCAAAACAACCCCAAGTTGCACTTTCCCAAGCTAGTTGTGCGAAAGCAAAATGAAGGATACTTAACAGGTAAAATTTCTTACCACTGTCCAAGTTTTCAACTTGCATCGGTTGCTCAACACGCAATTCTCGGTCTTCTGTCTTCAAGTCGTCTGAAGCTGGCGCTGTTAAATGGACTGCACTTCGAGATTTGTCGTCAGATTCAGACTCAGTGCTAATCTTGCTCAGCTTCTCTTTATCACATAGAGCAGTTTTTTCTGATAAACACGACGATGACTTCGCATGTGAAAATGTTTTAGTGCATTTTTATACATATTAATAAAGACAAAAAGCAATGACGTCAGTAAATTAAGAAAAAAGTATAGCTTGGGCAATAATAAGCACTATTTAAATCAATAGTATGGACACTAATAAACATATTTATCGTACGCGAAGATGGTCCAAGCAATTGATCGAACATACCGTCATAGTACCCTTTTCACGTGAAAAAATATTATCAAATAAAAAAACCATTTATTTTTCATATTCTTCTCAAATATCGACAAATGAAGATCTATTTAAATATAAATTGAAAGATAAAACACAATAGAATGAGGTATACATGGAGAAAGTGTTTTATTTATCGATTTATATATAAAGAGATGTTTATTTGTAGATACTTGAGAAGAGAATGAGAAAGAAGCGGCTCTTTTATGTGATAAAATTTATTTTTCTTTTTGCTCATGGAAAATGTACTATGAATTTTATTTTGAAAGAACCTTTCAGAAAACTAGATTAACTAGCGATGATAAAATACATAGTGCATGAAAAGAGTAATATGAATATGAATATGTATATATATGATTAATGCTGATTGGTTCTTTTCTAACGCTTAATCACGTATGTTGGGATTGTTTCCTCGCATAGACAATTTTTATAATAAACCACGCGCTCCACACATTCGCCATATCGGCACGAATAGTCTTTCGTGGAATATAGTAACCACGTTGCTCTAATAAATTTATCGTTACAATTTTCACAATTTCTTTTTAAAAATGGTAAAACAGGTTACCAAGTGCACACAAACTACTCACTTCTTCAAAAATCAAAATCAAAAAATTCTTAAACATTTATGATGCACTATATCATACAGCAAGAATCTCATAGCTGAATATTCAGTTTCAACAAAATAGTGTATCATTTGAATAGCGACAGGGTAGCTCACCGGTTAGAGCAGCAAATTATGAAAAAGACGTGCCTACGTACGAGCCCTGTCTACGGAAACTTATGGACAGAACGTCAAAAGTTCCAAATTACGACGAAACAGATCTACTGAATAAATTACCCTTTCTAAATTACACAATGCTTAGATTGTACTGACGAATGTATTTATATAATTGGTAATTTTTTGATAATGTAATCGCAACCTTGATTTAAATAATAGCCATGATCGCTTGAGCAACCGATGTCCATTTAGTTAGGAGAACTACTGTCAGTAGTACGCATTGCTCAAGATACAGCATAATCGTACATCATCAATCAAGATCTAATGCTTTACAGACACATAGCTTACACTATGTAAAATTATGTTTTTCTTGTAAAAGAAAAAGCTGCTCATTTCAAACAGACTACAAGACAAAGCAACACTAGCAATACAGCCTTTACGAGGTTCTCATAGTAGTCCTTCTCAGCTATGACATGAATTAGCTGAACGTGTTAGTCTCGTATAAAACTACAAATCGAATAATAAATATGACAATTTTTACCAGAACTAGAGCATACCAAAATTTTAGGAATATTATCCGCAGTCTCGTTTGCGTATTTCTGTGGGTCAACCGAAACAGGCTCTCCTCGAGGTTTACTATCGTTCGTGCCACTTAAAACCTCGGCAGGAGGAACTACAGATTCTGCGTTATTGCTATTTGGGTCAGGTGCCTGTGTCTTATTGTGCAATGCCACCGGTTTGGACGAGCAATCGTTTGAAAATGATTCCGTAGTGCGCTTGCCAAAACTGCCCGCCAACAAAGCGTTCGCCACATACAGGCTGAAATCATCGTGCACCGTCTCGCTGGCCAACGGAATGATGGCATCTAATTCGCGTGCCAAAGAAAAGCCCGTTTCCATTTCGGCAGCCCAATTGGAGAGGCTTAGGCAGAGACCCGGATCTCCGGCGTCACCAGCTGCAAGCACAAACGAAAAATAACAGTGAGTTAGGAAGTATGCATATAAAAATAAACATACTCGCAGGGAGAGAGAGAGAGAGAGAAAGAGAAGAAGAACAAGAATTTGTCAAATGCATAATATTAATTAATGGAGCAAATAATAGAGATCAGAAGCGGGTATCAATAAAATCCCAGATTTTCGAAAACCAAGAATAGACTCATTAATTAATTTCTTCAATTATCAGTAAATTTGAGTACTTAATCAAAGCTTGAGTACTGCTATATCTATATCAAATTATTTAAAAAATAAACCAGTTTTGGCAGAGAACGGACAGTATGATTTTTTCAAACGAATAAAAAGACACAAGAATCCATGGGATATAAACGTTAGAAATAATATATTGAAGGTAATTAAGACAAAGAAAGATATATCCTTCATCTATTTATAGACAAAATAAACTTCCAGCTTGAAAAATGACGGAGTCGATCTAATGACACAGATAGCTTTATCATAAACACAACCATAATTATGCAAAATAGCATTACTTATTAAAAAAAGGAAATAATGATACTATGGCCGATCGTACATGAGCTAACGGGGCTATGGCGGTGGTGTCACCAGGATGTGGTGGATTTCCGACCGGCAATCGGATCTCCTATAAAATACCACATGAGCCCGACGACGGCACCATGACTCGGCGTTGTTCCCCGCCACAAAAGGGTTCAACAGCCACAGGATTACATGGACTCCTGGACAGTACCCCGTACTTCCGAATGGCGAATGAGCTCTCAACAGCCACCGGCAACCATGCAACTTACTGCTGCCTTGCAGACTGCGCTTGGATGTGCAAAGGCTAGAGGTGCGTCCTCGATCAAAAAGCCGAGTGGTAAGGGGACACCACTTGTACCAAATTCCCAAGAAACTCCATGAAATATGGAGCCGGCTTATCCTCCAAAAGGAGTCAGCCGCAGTAAAGTAAAGTAAAGTAATAATGATGCTGCGGTAGGTACAGCCGACAGCCGATATCAGACTTCGAACCGTCTATTACCGAAATAGGCAAAATCCACTACTGACTGCCCTTTTTGGTCTCCGAGTACCCAAAATCATTATCAGTATTATCGTCAAAACCAACATTGCACCACAATTTAAAAATTCTTCAGTGCCACGAAACCGTTACAAAAACATAGAAACACTATTAGTTCTGCTACTAATAGTACCAATAACAACGTTTAAGAAAATAACGTTAATAATAATAAAAGAAAGTGAAAAACGTTTTAGAAACGAATAGATCTAGGAAAGATAGAAGGACCTACCTCAACAACACAGTAAATACCAAGAAGTTATATCCAAATCAACATGAAATACATATATAATTAAAAATCAGATAAATGTAAACACTTATTATAATCAAGGTTGCGGTCTGGATATAAGCACATGACCCATTAATTACTTACATATGTCAGTATAAACTAAGAATTGTATAGTGTAGAAAAGGCAATTCATCCGGAAGACCACTTTCGTCCTTATTGGGAACTCATCTTGTACTGGCCAGAATTTTCTCTGGACAGGGCTCGAAACTGGGCACGTCTGCTTCGGAATCTGGTGCTATAACCACTGAGCCACCCTGTCGCACACTACACTACACACAATTTTCAGTTATATACTAACTAATGTAACTTGGTGCTTACTTGCTACTCAGTATTAGAAGCCCGTCAAACCACACACCACATTCTATATCGATCAGAAACAGTTGCACGGTATGCGATATCAAATACATAATTGAATATATACATATTGTCTTGTCTTCTAGTGTATAGTGTATATGACGAAAATTTGCATCCGAATACAAGCCAAAATCGCCCACAGACAGATATTTCCGACTTGATAACAGGTGGACTTTAATCAGCCGAACAAGCTATGTTATGACAAGCAGTAGCAGTTTTGCAAAATTAAATTATTCCCAGCATAAAAATAAACTACGGTGATTCTACATATCGTTATCATCATCATCATCATCACAGACCTCAATAAAACAGCTCTTAAAAACTGATGCTTCAGTTGGAGATATATAAGTAGCACACAGAAACAAGGCAACTTTGATGTCTACGCAACAAATTTCTTCTCAGTCAACTTTAAGGCAAGGCAACATCAGTCAAACAGCCTCATTGCAGGCTTCACTGTGTTGCTTCAGAAACAAGACCACACCTCGCAGTTAGCCAGGTCCAATTAAGAAAATGATATAAAGATGATTCTATTAGAACTATGAAACCAGATCGCCACAGAGCTCGATTGTGTGTCAAATCGCACAGGGTTTCCAACCATGAACTGATGCGCACTTAAACCGCATCCTGTTCGATAAACAACTCCAATACTACCCGATTTGTATTTAGTTGTCCACCTTGCTTATATCAAAATCGAAAACTTGATTATAGTCTTTGCTATCACCACCCACGCAACCCATGTTCCTTTAATAATATGAACAGTTTTCACACTTATTACTTTAGGCAATATAGTACTGCAAGCGAAAATACCGTTTCACAAACCCCAATTCATGCAAATATTTCAAAGGAAATATACTAAGCAAAAGAGAACAGGCGTCTATCAGGAATGTCAACAAGAATAACATATATTCTAGCTTTTGTGAAAGGAAGGACGCACTTGACAACAAAAAAATACCGATAAACAATGCTTACCGGTAGAAATGCCCTGACTAATTTGTGAGCGAAATTTAGCCAATGACTTATCTCCATACAAATCGCAATTGTCGATTTCACGCACGTTTTTCGGCATTGTTGTTGTCTGCAAATGTCGGTTCACTAGAGGTATTTGACCGAAATCTCCAGACTGTCTCGATTTCAGGTTAACAATACGATGATCGGCTGAATAGGTATCATCGTCGACGTCCTCCTTTTCCATCCCATCATCATCGTTATAGCCGTTTTCCTTCTCATTTTCATCATCGTCAGCAGAATCATGATTCGAATCATCAACTGCATAATCAGTTTCCTGACAGAAGCTGTCATTTTCATCATTTTCTTCTAAACAGCATATTGAGAAAACAAGGAAGAAAGTAGACAAAAAGAGTAATTTTAATGCATTTACATTTTAGTAAGGCGCATGATAAACAGACGATATATAAGTAAAGTAGCAGAATTTTACAATATTTAGATTGACAGGGTAATTCTGACAAACACTTGATAAGTGCGAAATAATGGTGAACCCGGTTTTCTTTATGAACTGCATTAGACATTCTATGTAATCTTTAGTCGATAATGCATATATATATATATATATATATATATATATATATATATATATATATATATATATATATATATATGCGGAAAAAAATAAATGACGCAAATTTTGTGGTTTTCACGCACGGAGATAACACTTAGATGTAAATTTACAATTAAAAAGAATCAATTGGTATGAGTCCCGATACCATAATACAATAAAAAGAATTCCGTTACATGACTGCCAAACGTCTTGTGAAACTGAGGATTGTTTAACCGCAGACTATGTTGGAAAGGCAAAATAAATTGAGATTTGAGTTTATTTAACGTCCGTAAACACATCTTATGAAAAAAGACAACCTTCTTAGCAAAATTTTACCTTTAGTTTCAAAATAAGCATTTAACAAATATGCTATACGATAAGCAAAAATATTATACCTTCATTTCATCAAGTGATTTACTGTAGAATTTAAATTAAATTACTAAGATGAACAAACCAGCAAATAAATAAATAGATTTCCGCTTGCACATACTTTATGTGAACATGATTGTGCCTATATTTAACCAGTCATCGAACAACATACTCAAAACTACCGCCAGTCGCAACGCACTGACGCGTTTCGACCTTCCATGATCATCGTCAGAGTACGAAGGCAAACTGACTAGCGAGGATCAAAACGCAATAAATATATATAGAAAGAAAAATAAGATATGCGGCTCTCACCCCTAGTAGTCTCCATAAAGGAAATTCATCAAATACTGTCCAGAATTTTCCGCTGAAATGATATGACCCTGGAACATTTGATTTTGGGTCAGACACACCATCCACTGCTCTACCCGTGTCGCATACTACACGCAATTTTAAGTTATATATCAATTTATGTTTTCGGTTAGCCTTTCCTTCAGGTGTAACCTTTTTCAATTCTTTTAAGATCTAAAGTTGTAACTAGCCAGCCACTATCTGCAATTTTAAAGCATACGCCATGCTACCTGGGAGAGTTATACTGAACAGAAGTTTAATGCCAGCATTTTGATTATGTATTAAACAATAATTTCACAACGTAATAAAGGCAATTCATGAAATAAACGTGTCTCGTCCACATTGGGAAGTCGTGAAGTAATTACTACAATTTTCCTAGATCGTGGCACATCCGCGTACAATATGCAGTAGGGATGTCGCAGTGGCATAAGTGCTTGACTCAGAAACAAATGCGCCCCGGTCGAGCTCCGATTGCGGGAGTTCTCGGGAAGTATTTGGCGAGCTTCTAATAAGGCCGAAAGCCGTCTACTTGAGGAATTGCCTTTGCAACTAACATACATACACATACACACACACATATATATATATATATATATAATTTATAATAAAACTTGTGACGTGCAGACCTGCACCATAGCCCTAGAGGTTAAATACAGCATATCCACCTATACTTAAAAATAAACACATAGGAGCTGAGTCTTCTGAAAAACCTACCTAGGGTCATCTCTGCGCTTTTGCCAGATCCCGCCCATGCTTTCAGTTGGAGTGCTGTGTCGAGGCTGCGTAAGCGTGCTGGAAGCCAATGGGTGCCCAAAATAAGGTCACTGCTGGCGCGTGTACAATGCGAAGCTCCAGAATCATAGCGTGGAGCAAAGGAACTGTATGGTCCATAGTCTAGACTTGTAAAGGGTACAACCTTAAAAAAAAACAAAAAATCCAGGAAACTCATAATATTTTCTATAAATCATCTATTTAAATATTGTGGAAACGTCTTCCACTTTGCTAGCTATAGTTATTCTAACATTGTCTTGAATTCTCCTCTATAAATAATCCATTTTCAGCCTACATAGTGCACTGTTTGATAGTGGACTGTTCGACCGTAGAAAGCTTATTCTCTATCTTTATATTTACGCGTTTTTGTAAAACAAGTCATTGCTAAAATGAAATATAATCACACTAGGTCAGAAATAAAGAAATGATTTTTTTCAATGGAAAAAATCTATTTACAAGCATCAATATGGAAAATACCATTGATTTCCTCTATAGTTTTGTCGATAGAAACCACCCATCATTTCTCACACCTATAATTGATTATAAAAATCTCCTCAATAAGTGCATTAAAGAAGTTCAGTTCACTTTTAACGGACAATACTTCATTCAAGTGGATGGACAGCTCGTTAAGTAGTTTACATGCTAGTGTTTCCATGTTCTATTACGAAATATCAAAGCTACAATCAAGTATTCATCAATATTGTCATACACATCGCAAGTATGTTGATAATACCGTTATAATCACAAATGAAGATATTGAAACAAATTACATGCTCAAAGATTTCAACATCAAAGACCATTAAATCCAGTTTACTTTAGAGCACGAAAACCTCCAGTCCAACAAAATGTCTTTCCTTGCTGTATTGCTATTGAGACAGGAAAATGTAAACCTAATAAAGAAATATCGAAGGTAGACATGGACTGGACGATACATCCATTATCACAGCGATGTTCCAAATCTCAACTTGAGAAATTTAATACTGGCTTGTTACAAAAGAAGCCAATTAGAGGGCATTTTAGCTGGAAAAGCAAAGAACGTTTCCACAATAGCTGAACTAATTTTTTTAACAGTCACATTCAAAATCTGGCAGATTTTCAGGCAAAGTTACACCATCAGGTCTAAAGGGATGCCATATAGGCTGCACCTCATGGAAAGGCTAACCGAAGAGAACGTTAGTTTATATGCAACTGCAAATTTTGTGTGTTATGCGGCAGGGTGGCTCAGTGGTTAGAGCAACAGATTTCGAAGCAGACGTGCCCAGATTCGAGCCCTGTCCGCGGAAAATTCTGGACAGTACGTGATGAGTTCTCGAGAAGGATGAACCCGGTCTACCGAAATAATTAACTTTTCTACAATATATAATACTTAGTTTATACTGGGCACGCCTGCTTCAGAATTTATTGCTTTAATCACCTAGCCACTCTACCGAACTCTACACACAATTTTCAGTTGTTTTTTGGTTATCCTTTCTTTTAGGTGCAGTCTATATGGCATCCCTTTTGACCTGAAAATTAAGGCTCATAACAAGATGGAAGAATCAGATAGCGCTATGATATTTATTTTTTGCCATGGTCTATCTTTCAACAGATACATTTCTCGCGCAGTTTTTGTCTATCATGGTGTCAGAACCACCGACAATCAATATGATTTCTTGAAGACCTGAGGCTCATTCTAATGTCTTTTCATAGAATGCGTTTTACAGTAATTATTAGAATTGTTTAGTTGGCGCGTAAGCGTTTACGGAAAATCTATCATAGACTAAATGAGAGTTTATTTCACTTAAGTAAGGGCCTTTCCGATATAAATGATTGCATGAAAGCTATATTATCAATAGCCTCAGTGCCATAACTGAATACGATTGCTGGCGACTACTTTCGGAAATAAAAGTTACAAAGCGTAATATGAAGGGGAAAAGAGTATAATTCAATATAAAATAAATTTGTCGAGCGAAGCATAAGGCATATTCAGGTGAATAGCTAGGCAAACACAAAACATAAGAAACTTAAAGTGAATATATGCACATATGTTTATGCAGCTAATTAGTAAGATAAATATCAACCTTAGACAACAAATAAACATCTTCATCCATGAAGACAGAATTATAAATTTAATTATCAGCGACGAATAATATATTCATATAATTAAACATGAAAGCATATATGAATACATACATAAGCGCAGACACCAAAATATATACAAACGATCATGTATAACTAAATACATACATAAGCACATACAAACATACATACATACATACAGGAATAACTATTTGAATACATACATGCATAAATATATATACACACACACAGATACATAAATGTATGATTGCATGAATAAACTTATATACATACTGTCATACAAACATACATAAATAGATACATACTTACAGACATACGTACGTATATACAAAAATATATGTACACACAAGCATACATGCATAAAAGGATATTTCCTATACAACTGGAGCATTAATATACTACTTATCACGCGAGAGAGTGATGTCTTCATCCTATCACAACAGCAGCTATCCTGATTTTTCCATTGAAATTTGAACGTTGGTCACCGGTTTTAGAAATAACAAAAAAATAATGTTCTAAAGGTTTCGCAACAAAAAATTTGCGGTGCAAATCATATAGGCTCACAAAGTCACCGAATTCTCACTTTGGTGCGTCTGTCGAAACGATAGCCACCCCAGGCAACCGGGTAAGTGGCATTCACTCCTACACGCAGTCCGGCAGCCTCTGCGCCCAGTGGAAAGACACGCTCATCTTGGTTGACCCAGCCATGGTTATCCGGATTAAGAACAGACAGATAGACACATGGATCATCGCATTCACCCTCTTTAACTGAACTGAAAGGCGTCCCATTTTTTCTTCTATGAAACTCATCTAAAGAACGAGTAGATGAGTTCGTTGGACATTGATAGAAATCATCGATTCCATTGACAAGTGATGAAGAAAAAGGTATTGAGGTAGCCTGACTACCGACTGTGTACAGGCTGGGCGCAAATTCTATTTCGGACAGATTTTCTTCCGTGATGTATTTGTTTAAGTCATTATTTTCGTTTTGGTAGAGCAACACAGCAGAAAACCAATCTTTGACAAGACGAGACAGACGCTCACCCTCAGCCTGAACAATCGGTAATTCTTCGGTTGCAGTGATAATTCCAAGTGGACTTGTGATGAAAGCGTTCGACTGATTTAAATCGGCTAGCCTAAATTCAGAATTAAGGAGAGATGAACAATTAGTGAAATCATTATCATTAAAACTGATTGAAGACAAATAAAACGGTGTCCAAAACACCAATAGAGTTTATCGGCTTTGTGAACTAAACAATGCCAGTTCATTTGTGACCAGAAGGATTAACCAAAGACAGCATGATTCCACATTCTTCGACCAAATATATAGTGGTTAAAGGGCGTAATACCGGCTCCTACTGATGAGTCGCCAGTAAGCACGAAACGAAAGTGCATGAGATTATACTTTCCGTTCATGCTGCCTTTGGTTTATCCTTCTGGTCACATCTGAACTAATTTGTTACTAGGTTCGCAACACCTAATACATACTTGCATAAATATTAGCCTTTCGCAACAAACAGTATTTAAATGCATCGGTTAGCAAAGGCAATTCAACCAATCGACTGGTTTCGATCTTATTCAGAACTCATCAAATACTGTCCATAATTGGCCCTGGATGGGCTCGAACTGGAACACATATGCTTCAGAGTCTAGGACTCTATCCACTACACTAATCGTGCTGTATACCACACACTATTTCAAGTCATATAAAACCTTATGCTATTTGATTAGTCTTTGCTACAAATGACATCTATTTGGAATCTCTAGCTAACCGCCCCCCATCTATTATTATACAGCAGACATTGTGCCGATTGAGGAAGTTAAATTGTATTCAGTATATACATACTGAATTCAATTTATATATATATATATATATATATATATATATATATATATATATATATATATATATGACATCTATTTGGAATCTCTAGCTAACTGCCCCCTCATCTATCATTATACAGCAGACATTGTGCCAATTGAGGAAGTTAAATTGTATTCATTATATATACTGAATTCAATATATATATATATATATATATGACATCTATTTGGAATCTCTAGCTAACTGCACCCCTATCTATCATTATACAGTAGACTGTGCCAATTTAGAGGTTAAATTGAATTCAGTATATATATATATATATATATATATATATATATTCTTATAATTAGGAAAACACAAATAACAAAGTGGATAAAGGCCATTTATTTCGTGAATACTAATCATCTCTTATACAATCATACATATTTATACATTTTGGTTTTTCAATTGATTATGCTAGTGGTAACAAATCTGACTCGTTTTTACTTCTGTTTCTTGTTACCACTAGCATAATCAATTGAAAACCCAAAATGTATAAATATGTATGATTGTATAAGAGATGATTAGTATTCACGAAATAAATGGCCTTTATCCACTTTGTTATTTGTGTTTTCCTAATTATAAGAATACTGTGTTAAATTAAAAAGGCATGGACATTATAAAATATATATATATATATATATATATATATATATATATATATATATATATATATATATTACATGACGAGAGGAGATTGGTTACGACAAATGTACAGTGGGATTAGATGAACGAATATACTAACGAATCCAGAACAATGGCTGTAGATACTGGTAGAAATAAGATTTATTAATAAATGTTATTCCCTGGAGTACGTTGTTTTGTTCTTATATATATATATATATATATATATATATATATATAAAGGATGATGGCAGGAAATGAATATGCATATTTTGTCGGTAAACACTAAAGACTGCATCATACTTTCTATGCAATCCATCTACTGGACACTAATTTCGTCCTTTATGAGCAACTCCTCAATAAAATTCATTCACCGAATCATATATAAATAGATATATGTAATAATAGTACAATGGCAGGATTTTATCATATACATGATACCGATATGAGCCTAACGTTTAAAGAAAGACAATACAATTCCTTAACTAGATGGGCTTTGACCTTATATTATGGTAATCATTAGAGATAGATTAGTTAAATCTTGCTAAACGTCCCTTATGCTATAAAAGCCGCGCATTAAATGAAATAATCAGTCACATTTATGACCAAGTTTACTAATGTCACCCTTTCGGTTGAGAATTTATTCTTTGTTTTCGTGACGCTAAGGTTCTTCCTATTTATCATTCAGTGTGTCTATATAAGTGGCGTCAATTGTATTTAGTATTAAATTCAGTCTCAATATCTCTTTGAGTTCCAAGAAAAACACATCGCTTTACGCTATACTTTATTCATTCTACGATGTCTAAATAGTCGCGTGATCAAAAATATTCAAGAGCTTCATACTAGGTTTGAAAATAATGTAATAAAAATTAATTCCATTTCTTTATAGATCAAATGTACAAAAATTAATACACTATAATAAAAAAACATCATAACCTTTAATGCGCAATTTGTAATTCTCTGAACAGATAATCAGAATGATTATTAAGCTAAACCGTTTTGTTATTAAAAAGAACAATATCGCACATCGGCAATATTACTACTTCTATTTTGGTTTGGCAAAGATATAAGTTGTAGAAATAGAAAACAGAATATGCACCTACCGTTACTACATTAAATTGAAGCTAACACCATACACGTAAACGAATTGTATAAACTTCTCTTAAAGCACAAAAATTTCTAATTGAAATAATACATATGTGGGTGCAAAAGTTTAAATCGTCCAAAGTGAATTCTTTATGAGCGTCATTAACCTAATAATATAAGGGAAAATATCGGCAACTTAACACGAAACGAATGTCCACATGAGATTACACTTTGTACTCATGTTGACATTGGTTTATCATTCTGCTTCTATTTAAAATAATTTATCACTAGGTACGCAACACTCAAAATACAATTACATGTAAATTTTTTCTCTGAAACAATGAATATATAACTGTTATATATCGATTTAAATGATGCCATTATTACGGCGAAATGTGATAACTGATGTCGATCAACTCCAGAATGCATGAATTTGCTAAAGTAATAGAAGATAATTATTGGTTGCAATTTACCATTTTGATGAAGTTTAGTCGTTCTTTAAATCCATTATGTTTGCTACTTTTACAGGTTTATTATGAATTATTTAATGTAAGTTGACTTTGAAGTGTCACTGCCGAAGATTTTATATAAAGCTAATTATATTAATATCTGAATACAAATTCGTATAGGAGAATAAAACCGTCAGGCTGTCCCACATTCTTGATCAAATATATAGTGGGTATAGGGTGTCATAAAGACTCCTACTAATGAGTCGTCAGTAAGCACGAGCCACGTGAGTACATGAGATTACAACTTTGTTCATGCTGACTTTGTTAAATCCTTCTTGTCCAATTTGAAGGTACTCAAGGTACTCAACATCTTATACATATCTGCATATATAAGCTCCCCGCAACAAGGAATATTGATAATTTTCAAGTTAACCTGACCCATTTTGTCCAAAACAATGTTTGTATCCACTATCTTCAATTTTACTACGGATATTTCAGCTTCCTGTTGCGAAAGCCTTCTTCAACAGAAAGCACATGCCACAAACCATTTGATAATCACTTGCTAGTATATTTCTTAAGCATAATCTTCTTTCACAAGATAAGTGTGTGTCAAGTATGAGTTTGGGTATCTGTCTGCACGTACACTATCATCGAAATGAAATTACAGTGATAAAAATAATTAATTAAATCAAGGTTTTGATCTTGATATAAACACATGTCTGATTAAGTACAAATATTTATCAGTATAAAATAAGAATTGTATAAAGTATGAAAGTAAATTTATCAAATAAAGGAGAGGCTAACTAAGAAATATTATTTAGTATTTAACTGAAAAATTGTTTGTAGCGTGCGGTAGGATCGCTCAGTGGTTAGAGCAACAGATACCGAAGCAGACGTGCCCAGGTTGAAGCCCTGCTCGCGGAGAATTCGGGCCAGAACGTGTTGAATTCCCAGTATGGATGAAACCGGTCTACAGGACGCATTTCTCTTTCGACATTATAAAATTCTTAGTTTAAACTAATAAATATATGTACTCAATGGGACAATTGTTCAAATCGAGATCGCATGCTTGATTTTATCAATTAATTCACTAGATGAGCGTAAGCCATGCCTATGTGTATATGATCGCGTTTGATTTTGATTGATAAATAAACATTTACTGCACTTGTACAACCATGCAAGTGAAATCGCATTGATCTAGCAACATCTGGCGATTCACTAGATAAGCGTGTGTGTGGGCGTTGTTTAGGACTGCGAAGAACTCAGTGACCTATAGTTAACTGCACGCGTATCATTAATCCAAGTGAAACTAAAGTGATAAATGTCAATTCCACATTGCTCATGTTAGAACTATTTTGTACACTTATTTTCTTAAATGAAGTATGTATGCGTGGAATGCGGGTAAGGAAGGGGGAAAGATACTGTGAATACCCAGTCGAAAAATTTTCACTGTAAATAATTAAGTGTTAGTAAAAATAACAAATAAAGGTCAAAAGTTTCTTTAGGATAGAAAGTTCAAATAAAATCTGGGTCATAAAATAAATGCGAAAATTGACTACCGAAAGAAAAATTAAAGTAATAGTGCAAAGTTTCCTTTTAAAAAATCAAAGGTTTATTAAAAAGTGCTATACCAAATAACGAAACAGTCTACCAAAATTAAATTTGCTAGTCTCAAGCTTCTAATTGTCATTGATATTCGAATAAGGATGTTCATTTTATAGGAAAGATTTGAATAGAAATTGAGGATACATGAATAAGTATCCTTTTCTAAGTATCTTTCTAATTTTGTACCATTTCTAATTAATTTGACATCCAGAAATGGTAACTCACCGCATAACTAATTTTTGTAAATATATTACAGTTGGCTTGCTTGACTGGCTAAGCATAAGAAATTTATCATTTCATCCTCCCATAATTCCAAATAACTAAGGTCATCGTACATATAGTTTTTCATTTATTGGTGTCATATCTACGAGGTTTTTCATCATGTAATGTATGAAGATATTTGCCATTGTAACTGGAAATTATTGTCCTATTGGAACACATTTAATTTGCTTATAGCTTTCATTCCTTAATATAGAATAAGTAGAAGTCATCCATGTGTTCATTATCTCCATAACACGTCTTATCGTCATTTTACTTTATTCTAATATTAGCAGAGGATCAGCCAGGAAACACTGCAAATATTCCAGTGCTTTTGATAGTGGTATGTTGGTGAACATTAACATCACATCTAAGCTCGCCTATCTATCGTTTTCAATTTGATCACATTTATCGACAATCTCAACCTAGTTGTATTATTCAACAACGTTTGGTCTAGGAGGTATCAATATTTCCTTATTCTATGATAAAGAAACTTAGAAATTTTATATGTTTGGGAGTGTTGGTCATTACCAAAAATTCACAAAGGGCTACCTGATTTATGCGCAATTGTATCTCTTCGTATTGTTATTGATCAATAATTTAACTTTTCCTTGTAACTTATTCGTAGGATCTTTATATATTTTAGTATATACCTATATATTGTCTATGTGTTCAAACGCCTTATCATTATAATCAGACTGATTCATCAAAACCGTCCCTCCTCCCTTGTCTGCTTTCAAACAGATCACGTTGCTTGTTATAAACTCTTTTCTGAGACATTTTATTTCATAATTTGTTGATATTTTTCCTCGGTGTTCGTTAACACAGTTGTGGCTATGTCTAATTTAAACTTAACCTTATCTATATCTGAGAATATTTGCGTTATTTTAGCAGCCTCAATAACTATCTCTTATTACCTGATCTGCGTTTTGACTAACGCAGCTTTCATTGTTCCAGTAAATTTCTTTTTTCATAATATTTCGATCTACCTTACCGTAGATCTTCATCAGATGCATTTCACGAAACAAATGAAGCAAATGTGTTATTTCCTCTAGTCATAATATTTATATACCACAGACTGACCTTTCATTAGATATTCGCGTGTCACATGTGTGTGTGTGCATTTTATAACCGTTGTTTTCATCTAACTAATTTAGACCAGAGTGGCTGAATAATAATTTATCAATTGCATGCAATAACTATTCGTTTTTTTCACACTCAATGTAAATGACGTAACTGAGATGGGGAGACCCATAATTCAGAAACACTCGTCATAAAAACATGCCATGAGTGATAAGACCAGAAGTCCGAACGACTAATGCACATGTTAATTTACAATTCAAACCACTAAGTTATACTCAAGATAGATAAGTTAATAACAGTTATTGGCGCACGCCACGCATGTGCATGTGTATGTGTATGCATAACTAGAAAAAACTTGGTTAAATTATTTTGATACACATGTACGTACATCTAAATGAAACTGCAGTCAATAGACATTAATTTACCCTTTGCACGCGTCAGACAAATTATTACTTATAAATATTGTATTATTAGAATATTTCCAATGGGTAGGGTGGGGGTGTAAAACAGAAAATTAAGGTTGAAATCACTATTTGTTTTAAAATCAAATGAATAGTTAGAGATGAAATTTGAAGGCTATATTCATAATTGTTTATTCATTTCTTGAATAAAAGCCCACTAATTAGTCAATCTTAATCTGATGTTCTTAATCTTTTACTGGAGCTAGCTTCAGTTACCAATTCATGCAATTGCCTTTTCCTTCCATTAGCTAGTGCAGTATTCCAAATCGGACCTAAAGATTTTTCAACAGCTGTTTCATTCATAATATCATCTCTAGATTTAATTTCTATAGATTCCCTAATCAATCTCGTCACCCTATTACGACTACATATTGCTATGCGTTTGCATTCCTCCCAGTCGATAGTATGCCCAGTCTCCACTACATGACGAGCAAGATCTGATTTAGCAATATGTCCATACTTACACGCAGTTTTATGTTCACCTCTTCTTACTTTGATTGGACGCATGGTCTCACCAACATACTTGAGACTACAATCATTGCATGGGATCTCATACACTCCTGAAGTGTCTAAGGGTTCAATCTTTTCTTTTTGGTTAGGGAGTATAGTGCCTAGTGTAAGGGGCTGTTTTAAAACGGTCCTTATATTGTATTTTAAAGCTATTGATTTCACTTTCCTACTTAATATAGAGTCCGGTAATACCATGATCTTCCGCTCTTCCTTCTCCTTATCAGCTTTTATGTATCGCAAACTAGGATTAAATTTCTTCACCATGTCCCTCATTGTTGTATCTATTAAATGAGGAGGGTAACCATTAGTCTTGAATATATCGCGTAGTCTGTCTAATTCTAACTTCCTATGCTTTATATCTGTTAACTTGAGACTTCTTAATGTTAATGACTTTAAGATCCCGACTTTCATACGAAACGGGTGATTGGACTTGAAATTAAGAAGGATTCCTGAATAAGTATCCTTCCTATAAATATCTCTTCCCAATTTCAGACCATTTGTAATTAATTTGACATCTAAAAATGGTAATTCACCTGACGATTCCCTTTCTAAGGTAAATTGTAGTTCGCTCATTCGATTAGCTAAATTTAAGAAATTTACCAATTCATTGTCACCATGGTTCCAGATCAGTAATATATCATCCAAGAAACGTAGGTACAATTTTGGTTTCAATGGAGTCTTATCCAACAGATTATTTTCCAAATAATGCATAAAGATATTGGCTATTGGGACCGATAAAGGTTGTCCCATTGGAACGCCTCTAATTTGTTTATAAAATTCCTTACGAAATTTAAAATAAGTGGAGGACATACAAATACACATCATCTCCATGACGTGTCCTAACGTCATTTTGCTTCCTTCTAATATTAATGGGTGATCAACTAGGAAACGTCTAAAACAATCCAGAGCCTCAGGTACCGGTATATTTGTGTACATAGATACTACATCTAAGCTTACTAATCTATCCTTTTCATCTAGTACACATTTATCAACAATTTCAACTAAATGATATGAGTTAAGCAAGGTATGTTCTAAGAAATAGGAATATTTTCTTATTCTATGGCACAAAAACTTTGAAATTTTATATGTTGGGGAGTGTTGTACATTCACTATAATTCTTAAAGGATTACCCGGCTTATGCACTTTAACTAAACCATAAACTCTGGGTGCAACCGTATCTCTTTGAATGAGAGTGTTACCATGCGTCGAATCCAATTCTTCATTAGCAATCATATTATTGATTAATAATTTTACTTGCCCTTGTAACTTATCAGTAGGGTCTTTTGTTATTTTAGTGTATACTTCAGCATTACTTAACTGTTCTATCATTTTATTGTTATAATCAGATTGATTCATCAGAACTGTAGCTCCTCCTTTATCCGCCTTAAGACATATAACATTATTTGATACTAAATCTTTTCTGAGATGTTTAATTTCATAATTAGGCTTAACTTTATCCTCTTTGTGTGTTAAAACCAATGAGGCAACGTCTAATTCAAATTTCACCTTATCATTATCCGAAAGAAGCTTTGCCGTTTTGACAGCCTCAGTAATTAATTCGTTTCTAACCGATCTTTCATTAGGAATAGCCATGTTTAAACCACGGTTAAGTAGTTCAACTTGATCCTTCTTAAGATTTAATGTTGATAGATTTACTATTCTATTAGTCCCGATTAAATTATCACTTTCTTGGGGTCTATAAATTCCCAAGTCAGCTAATTTTTTATCATGTCTAATTCTTACTTTTTTATTTCTCTATTACGGGCTTTATCACTGAAATCCTCAATGCATTTAAAATCATCTGCGTGCAAAAGAGAAGTTAACATCGATCTTAGTTTAGTTTTATTCTTAATAAGTATAATCTTGCGTTTAACTAAATCACGAATCAAAGTTTTTATAATATTTATACAAAGGTAGATCGAAATATTATGAAAAAAGAAATTTACTGGAACAATGAAAGCTGCGTTAGTCAAAACGCAGATCAGGTGACTTCTTTATATTACAGCTCATTGAGTACGAATTTAAAGTTATCAATGATATTCTGTTATGTATTTTTTTGAAATTTATTATTAAGGGCCTGCTATTTCCATATTTTGACTGCATTCTGAACCTGTGTCAGATTTGATAAGTTGGCTCGAGAGTGTTGGCCAAAATTTGCGATGTTTTTTGGGTAAAATGTTTTTGGAGATTATTTATTAATAGATTGTTCTTGAGTTTATGCTTGTCTGAAATATGTTTATGAAGAGAGGGTATTACGTTGTTGTAATTTTTCATTGCATGATGCCCTGTATTTACATTAAGAGATCCGTGAAGGTTTTCTTCATATATAAGTATTTTGACTGTAGTGAAAATATAAGGGAGTGGAATTTGATGTTTGAATCAGAACCGAAGTTCATAATTCGACTGCTCTGTATTATGTTTAGGACCGATTTCACAGTGTTAAGCTGTCAGCAAAGATAGTAGCTGGTTAAAAGAAGGCATGAGAGTTTATGACCGAATTGATGAATACTGCAATCATTTAAGTTATTTTTTAATAACGTGAACGTGTTATTTAATATCCGCATCTGGTATAATGCTAGGTTGAACAGTGTTGCTTAAAGTATTGACCTTGGCGGAACGCCGAAGTAGAAGAGGCTGGGTTTGAGAAGTCCATGTCCATAGCTACAACTGTAGTTCGGTTGCGGAGAATTTAATAAATCTAAAGCGTTACATCAAATGTCATTATTTTGCAAGAGAATATCACGTAAAGGAAGGGCCGACAGCCTTGGGCGTGTCTACGAAGCGAATACCACTAGCTTAATAAAATAGAACAATATCGTACTTTAAAGAGCCAATATTGATCATTTAAACACAAGGAACCTTCTTTTAATTAAAATATATAGTATATTTCGCCACAGTGCATCTTTCAACAAATTTAGTGAATACCAAGATTATAAGGCTGAGTGAAAGTTTCATGAAGGAAATGATTGATGCAATGCACATTTTTCGGAATGAGAGATGTTACCTTTCTAAACTATTTCGGGCGTAAAGAAGTAGTTATGATACATATGCTTTAAACTTCGCAAGAATATTTAAATCAACCCAGAAGAATTATCAAGTCGACGGAGATGTTATGTTGACCTAACTGATGTTCCGACGTAATGTCTTCGATAGTTTTATCACCCTTGGCTAATGAGACATAAAACCGGTGCAGACTAAGATTTAAAAAGTCGTAAATCATCGCCGTCCCTGAGTTAGAAGCATGGATGCAATTTTAAAGGAGGCTCAATTATCTATGCCAACGAACTCTTTTTGGCTTGAATTTATGAAATAATATGTTTTTAATGATGGAAATTTTTCAACGAGAATCCAAGGCATTAGGTTGCATGTTCGAATGCAAATCGCTTGTGTGTATAGCGATGATTGAATATTATCATCAATATTTGAAGAAAATAAACACAAGCTTGTATCAAATTGCGGTATGCTAAATTCAAAGTCAGAATATCTCACGTCATCAATATTTACGATAGTCTGAATATTGTCCAGATTTTCTGAATGATGGCAGTAGAGACATGGCATGTAGAGGTTGCATTGCAAACCCGAAGAAAGAATGAAACTATTTCGTCCCGGGTGATAATGCTACTCTAGAAGCTAGCATCAAACAGTTGACTGAATGTTTTCCGGTAAATAAGACGTCTTTATTTCTCTAAAGTCTTATTTGGAGCAGCCGCATTAATGATAGTGAGGAATTGCACTTGGCAAGGATAAAACTTTTGGAGAATCTCGCAGGGATGTGTGTGTCTCTTTTATTACAATTCAAAAATCGTTTTTACAAGGTTCCGGCGAAAATATGCATAAGCAGATAGCTGTAGAATAAAATATTTTATATAAATATTAGTTCGTACGATCCAAACATAGTTTTTATTAGTTGCATAAATGAAAGCAGACGAATGCTCGTCATAAAATATAAATATAAAGTAATAAAATGCTTGCAGCCTGGTATTTCAAAACCAGAAGTATTATCAATTTAAGCAGTAAATGTCAGCAAAAATATCATTCAATAACTAATTAATTATTTTATTCAGTCGTATAAGGAAAATAAATTAAATTTCAAATCACATACCGTTATGAGCATGTACACTACATTGAATATACTAGCTTAAATTCCAACCGGGACAATTCTAAAAGCTACTGAAGAGTGCCGAATCCAGTCTAGTTAATTAATTTTATTGCGATCTTACGTTGTGTTTAGTCTATACTAGCAAGTCATGGCATTGTTCTTTAATTCGGTATCACTTCCCCAAGTGATAGCTCTATTGAACTTTATATCGAAGATGACTGCAAAGTGGTCCACCTGAATGCAAGAAGTCCAGATATTATTTAGAATCATTTTTATCCGTCTTAATGAATATTCGTTTTGATTCGAGGCGGAAATGAGGATAGGTGGTTCTGATTAATCAGTCTGACCGTAAAGATAGGGTGTTTCAAAAACTAAATTATATGGAGATATATGATACAATTTTAAAAAATACCCAAAACATAGGTTACAATAAGAAGTGAAATTATTGATCAATAGTAGTATTTATAATGATGAATTGGATTTGTAATTATGTAAAACTTATTCGAATATATATAGTCTAGCCCAGAGTGTATGTCTTAGTAAAGGTGCATAAACCTGGTGGCTCAAAGAAATACTGTCCTGCAGAATTCTTTTTCTCTCATGAAGAAATTTCAAGTGTCCCAATAAATAACCACTTTGTGCATTACTTGAAAAAATCTCTATATTAGCTCAAAATATTTTTATGGTTCTTGGATGTGTATAAGTTATCTGGATAGGGTAATTTTCTAAAATTTAAATAATCAGAATAGTGAGTTAAAATTATGATTAAAGCAGTTATCGGTTGAATTACTAATTCTAGATGTTAAACTAATTAGAAATGGTTCAATATTGAAGAAATAAACTAATACGAAGAACCTTACGCCGGTATTCTTCTTTATCTAAATTCCAAGCATTCGTCCTGGATGTAACTAAACCAAACTAGAATTGGACACCTTAAATTAACAGATATAAATCATATTGAGATGAAATTGAGCAGATTTGGAGAAATATTCAGAGCGTATAGTAAATTTAATTCCAAGTCGAAGAGCGTAAAGTCTGACAGTGAAGTAGGATCGTGAGATTATGGTATTACGGGGCTCTATGTTGCGAAGTAAAATACATAGCATTGAATTACAACATGCGAATCATTTTAAAAGGTTTCTGACTCAGTTTTGCTACAATAGTAATGCTCTTATTTGGGTATTTGCCTCTGTCCCTTTAATGAAGATATTTTATTCTCAACTTGCTTTTTATTTATTGTTCTTATTTTAATTTATATGTGTGAAGTCTTTGCAGAGGAGAATTCTTATGACAGGCTACAATTCGCTATTCAAATTAATGTTGTAAATTTTGGTCTGATCGTATTCCTTTAATCTCTTTATCGATGTGATATTCGATCCTACTCTTTTGACCTTATTATTTCAATGAGCATATTTATCTTTTACGCGTTTTAAAGATGTTTCTTTAATCCTATCACTTCACCATAGAATTAAACTTCTTCATTTGTCTTCTCGCTCCCATTTTCTAGCTCACTCCGTGTATGATAACTAAACTCAGAATCGAGTGTTACGCACATTTAGCATATCACTGCTAATGATAGGTTTTGGCCTAAATATATAAATTGCTGATCGCATGCGCTATATAAGTAATTAGTGAACTACCGCAGCATTAGCAAACCTATAGATTTATTCACACTGTTACTTTATATATAATTTATGCATATCCTGATTTAAATAAGGATCTGAATACTCTTTATTTAACTCAAATAGATAACCTAACGTTTTTTACAGCCCACAAATTATCATGAATAACACAAAATCGTAAATTCCATGCTACTTTTGTTTCCGTAGGAACTTAAAAGAAACTCGTTATCTGCTGCGTCTTGTCGCGTGGATAAGCAGAATTAAATTACTAGTCACTTAAATTTCCAATTCTGCCCATGTTATTTTCGTCTATTTCCCATCTAACTAAATGTCTCGCTTATGGGCAGAGAATAAGGTTGAGCTAATCATTCTACTGAGCCAAACTTTGTATTAAGAGAAGTTTAAAATGTTATAGCCAGGACGCCATGTTAGGTGTTCATACTGGCGTATTTAATGTTGGAAGACTAAAACATTGGCCAATAGGAAGATTCTATGCATGTAAGATAAAATAGGTTTTGATATATGTTGCGTATTCAGAGCTGGAACCCAGGATCTTATGAGTGCTTTTATCGATTTCGAAATCTGGCATTGACATGTTTGTTCTAGCCGGACACCGCGCTGGCTTAGTACACATATTGGATCGCCTCTAACGCCATGTCGCTCAGTGGTTAGAGCAGCAGATTCCGAAGAAGACGTGCCCAGGTTCGATCCTTGTCAGTGGCAAATTCTGGCCAGTACGTGATGAGTTCCCAATAAGGACGAAACCGGTCTACTGGATGAATTACCTTTTCTACATTATACAATTCTTAGTTTATACTGACATATGTAAGTTATTAATGGGTCAGGTGCTTATATCAGGACCGCAACCTTGATTGTAGTAATTTTTATCACCGCCAACGCAACCAATGTTTGTTTAATTACGTGAAGTAGAAAATTGTTTTCTTTTAGTTACTGAAACGTCAGTTTATTTAAATACTTAATAATTTTGTGCTGCATTATAGTCGTGGTTATTGCTTCTCTTTCGAATTATTGTACTATTTTGTGACTGTCAGTTATTCTATAATTCTCATGTGAAATGATATAGTGTTTAATGTTCACAATTGTCTTAATCGAAGTAATTTATTTCGCTTTAAGGTCAAATTGTTCTGTTAGCAATGTACGCCGTGAGAGCTGTTCGCATAACAGCGTTTGCATTCGTATTCTGAAGTTGAAACCAGAATAAATTATCATATTAAAATACTTAAAAATCGTTTTACGTAGTTTATTAGACTATACATATGTCATAATAATAATGCTGCTCACATGGCACCTAACAATAGTGAATTTTCACATAAATTAATGTATATTCATGAAGACCAGTGGCGTTTTGGCTCCAAGTTTTGTAAAATAAATATTGTAGATGTGTCAAACTAGTTCACTTTTTCTAAAAGAATGAGGTTTGTAACGCTTATTTGAGTACTGGGTGGTTTTGCATTACAAGCAGATAATAAAGTTTTTCAATTAAATGACGGTCTTGAGAAGGACCGGTTTCAAATGCATTGACGAAATACCAAATTATTATCTGAGCATAAGCGATTGTCTATGAGGGTTATTTACTACAGTGTCTTTAAATAGCAGGCTCGATTTTGTCATGGGTAAATTTCTTGTTCTGACTTTTTAGATGGAAACTTAGGGTCAAGTTCTACTGTTTAAGGACTAGATTCGAATACTGTCTGCTCTATTCTCTGCAGGAAGGAGATTAGCAGCATTTAAACTGTGGCTTTTGAATATATATATATATATATATATATATATATATATATATATCATTATAAATGATCGTCAAGGTTTCAATTTGCGCAGTAACACAGATACAGTCAAATAAGTCTGCTATACCACAGTGAGATGTAATGAAGAATCGTTCTGGTTCCAGAGCAGAATAATTGTATTTTTCCAAGCGATGCATCGTATTTTTATTGGCGGTGCGAAGCGCGAATAGTTCATTCTGTTAGCCAACCGTTTTTCAGAAATATATTTAGTTTTGTTTCAAGTTAACATGGTGTCTAAAAGTGGAACGTTTTATGACATAATATAATCGCTTGTAGGTTGTTTAGTAAATGGTACCATACTTTCAAAATTCACATAGGAAAAATGGCATTTTATATACTACATTGGCAATTCCACTCAGTATTTTCTACTAATTTGTCGTCCAAATGAAACTTATTAATATGCTTGAATGATACACAGTAGTAGTATTTCATAGTATTATTTAATATACAGTTTTATATAGTACAGTAATATAGTATTAGTATTTTATTATTATTGTATTTTATATTAGTTTTTAATAAAATCTGAGCATAATTTTATTAGCTATCAGGGAAACTCCATATTAGAGTCAAATCGCAATCAAATTTCTATTTAATGCATATTTCTGAAGAACTTATTTTTATGATAATATCAACCTTTTATGGAAGTGTGTTTACATACTTGGCTTGCCATCAGTTTTATGCAACTAGCCTAATTAAGCATTAGTTTAAATATGTTTGTACGCACAACACGAGTTATACTTTCTTGACACCGAATGGGTAAATCTCTTGAACCCACGTGCATTTATTCTTACTGCAGATAATATTCTATGCGAACTGCAGCTTTTTCTTTTTCACGTTGTATAATACGTGAAAAGTAGTGGAGATTATAGCTCTTCTTTAGCACGTGTCATTAATATCTTCCTTTGCATTAATGGTGAACATAAACGTTTTTATCTGCTTTACATAAATTCATTCAATATCCGTGATTTATTTTGTTCTGAAGAACACATAGTAGTATCTGGCCATGATCAAAGCCAACTTGTCACTATTAGAAAAACCACAAAATTGTCTGTACAATAAGGCACTGAAAATGGCTTCCAATGAAAATGCACACGAGTGAAGTAATCTCTTTAACTGAGATTCATTTAATTAAAAGTTATTGCAATATTTGCAGACATGCTGACACCTCTATGCTCAACGATTTCCTCCAAGGAACATAATAGGCAGACTATCATCATTCTCTGACGTGAAATCGATATTATTGAAGCAGTGTTCATGACTGATACTTGTTTTTAAGGACAAGGAAAATATTATAAACCTTCCATATTTATTGATTTTGAGGTAGAATTTTAATTTCTTTTTAAATAAACAGCCGACTTAGAACTCACAAGCAATGATTACAAAAATTCGTTCAAAACTGATTTAGTTGATCCGGCTTCATATCTGACATTTGTCAGACGCGCAGGACAGCATTCATTGACAAAGCAACATTTAAACGCAATGAAATATATCAGCAGAAATGTTAACATAAAAATACTACGCGCTGATAAGTGCAAGAACGTTTTTATAATGGAAATATCCGACTATCTGCAAAAGATTGAAAACGTGTTGAATGGCAACGCAAAATTCATGCGTCTGGGCATAAATGAGATCAAATAGAAAAGGTGGAGCGAAAAATAATAAATAAAATTAAGAACTTGACAGATGGCGATTTAACTGATGATGCCATTGCACAGAAGTTCAAACCCGTTGGATCATCTACACCAACAATTCACGGATTTCCAAAACACACAAAAAGAGTTGTCCTAAGAGACCAATATTATCAATGGTCAATTCTGCAGTCCATGCATTGGCTAAATGTTTAGTCCATGTATTGGAACCATTGCGCAATCTACTAAGTATTATTCGGTTGCCGATTATTTTGACTTTGTTAGCAAAATTGAAGATATATATGTTACAAACAATGTTATTCTGTCTTTTGATGTTACGTATTTGTTTAAAAATGTTCCAACTGACGAAACCATTGACATTATAGTCCAAGCGGTAAATCATAACATATTACCATCTCCGGTGCCAATTAACATTTTACACAAGCTTATCATGTTATGCCCGAAAGATGTACAGTTGCGTTTTAATGGGAGCATCTATAAACAGACTGATGGTGTAGCAAAAGGGGGCCCACTATCTCCAGTGTTAGCTGAGATTTTCCTAGGCCAATTTGAAAACACACCGTTAAAGAGTGACTTAAGTAGTTGTTTTCAACGCATAAAGTAATTTGATGATATTTTCCTTGTCCTTTATACCTGGACGCAATCACGAACGTTGCTTCAAAAATACTTATAAAGCTCATAATAATTTAAGCTTCACATCAAAGCATAAGAAAGATAATTGCCTGGCATTCTAAGATCTATTACTAAAGAAAGATACTAATCATAAATTTACCATAAACAAACCTGGTCTGCACAATATAAATTATCAACAGTTCGCGGCTGTTTTTCAAGAATTGACAGATTGGTTAGTCCAGATTCAAAATGGCAACGAATATACTAAAGAAATAAACGTTCTAAAATATTCTGGTCATCCCAGACAATTAATTGTTTCAATCATTAAACGAGAAAGTCAAAAGAAACAGACAAATGTGGTACCAGAATAGAAAGCAGTTTACCTAAACATCCCATTTAAGGGGGATTCAGATTCCCTCACAGTACAAAAGGAAGTTGAGGCGGCATAAACACGCACATTTATGCAGCTAGACAACGAATGTTATTTAAGGTAACAAACTTGCCTTTACCAGCAATCAAAGAGAAACAGCCGTTAATGTCGACATTACTGACAACCATTGCAAACTGTACAACGAGAAAAGCAATTAATACTAAAAACTAAACTCCGGAGTTATTTCCACAGCTCAGGAACCATCTGAAAAACCAATAAGCATACGTGATGAAAAATAGCCTTGTAGGCAGTAGTCAAAAATTTGAGAGCTAGGCTAATCCAAAATTACTCTGTAGAAGAGAAACCACATTTCGGACAATTCTTAATTATACAATGAAAATCAAGCCCACTTGCACATAGACAGATACATTCACCCAATGTTGAGTAAACTTTAATTTAATCATTAGAATACTCGTCCGAATACTGCAAATAAGGATAAATAAACACAGAATCAAACTATTACTCACTCACTCTTAAAGTAACTGTATTTTGGATAATCGCATTATCGATATAAATATGCATTTTTATTCGCGATAAACCTTAAATTTTTTAATTGTTCTTTGCCTAAAATAAATTATTTATTATTATCAAAGATTATGGATCTATACATATATATATATATATATATATATAAGAACAAAATGGTGAAATTAGAAACTATCAATATATATATATATATATATATATATATATATATATATATATATATAGCGCTACTGTAGATCTTTTGCTTACGGATTTTTTCTAAATAATATTTAAAATATATAATTACCATGTACGCCCGTGTAAGTGACTATGAATTGATATGTCATTATGTTATTTATGGCGATCTCTTATTGGGCCCTATTTTGTTTTACCTCCGATTCCGCAGTTAAAACCTCAAAAGTGACTAATTTATTGTTGATTACTTTTCTTGATGGATACTAATTAGTGCATATGTGCTAACTAGTGTACACTTAGTATTGGAGTAATCCTGTCGTGAAGCTTGCTGATAATATCAGGTTACAGTTACGAGCCTTGTTTTCTATTTCACTGTGCAGTAAATTTTGTTGTGATAAAATAAGATCAAACATCTAGAGAGGAGAGTTTGACCAATGACCACAGAAAGACAAACACGCATTTTAGACAAGTATGTATAAGGTGTTGCGAACCTAGTAATAAATTTGTTCATTTGTGACCAGAAGGATAAACCAAAGGCAGCATGAACGGAAAGTATAATCTCATGCACATTCGTTTCGTGCTTACTGGCGACTCATCAGTAGGAGCTGGTATTACGCCCTTTAACCACTATATATTTTGGTCAAGAATGTGGGATAATAGGACGGTTTATTTTAGACGATGGACGACAGTCTTTGGTAGCTAATGTTCAAAGAAAATGTATTTGCACCATCCATCCTCACTAGGGATTGGTAACGTTTTTCCTTTATAGCCTGAATATAAATAGGAATATTTTTCATGGTTATGATATAATAAAGTATCAATTTGTAAAGGCTGATTTATTGCTTTTTATGATGATGACATATTAAGTATATATGTGTGATTTTTAATACGCAAATTTTTGTTGCGGGATAATTGAAAGCACTCATAAGTCGGTAAAATCTTCATTCAATTACATTTTCAGGTGTACAGATTGTGTTGACCATTGATTGATGGGTTCTCACTTGTCCCATTGCTTTCAAGTCGTCCAAAATTATATTTTCTGAAATTTTTTTCGTGAACCAAAATTTTCCGAAGTTTTTGGGCTTCATTTCCAGTCGCATCTTTAGGGTTGAAACGATACTTCCAGGAAAAATAACTTGTGTCAAATGTGATATTCTCATTCAAGACAGATCTATATATATTTATTGTACTTCCTAAAGTATTGTTCTTGTCTGTCGCTATATCCTGTCTTAATACCTATTCTCCTTTATTCACGTGTATCCACGAAAATACCCACATACACCATACGCACGACGAGCTATACCCATATACGTGTACTCTAATCTAAATTAGCATACATGGAATTGGTATAAACAAACCATATGTATTGACATACACGCCTATAAGTGATGTCTCGATTTATTTAATAACTTTGCTGAAGCGTAGATGAATCAACAAAATTTTCATTTTAATTGTATTGCAATAATCATCAATTCCCGGTTTACCTAATTTCATCCTGTGTTTGTTGATCCTTCTGCACGTCAGAAAAATTCTTTAATAAATCGAGACATCACGGATAGGTGTGTATGTCAATCCATGTGGTTTTCTTATACTTATTCCTTAGATTTCAATTTAGATTAGGTTGTTGTGTATGGTGGGTATGTAGGTATTTTCGTGGATACATGTGAGTATAGGAGTATGCATTAAGGCCGGGTATTCGGGCAGACAAAAACAATACTTTAGGAAGTATAATGTATATATAAATAGGTATGTTTTGAATGAGGATATTACACTTTCCACAAGTTGTTTTTTCTTTGAGTAGGGTGTCAATCTGGAAGATGGGACGGGAAATGAAGTCCAGAAAATTTTGAAAATTTGGAAAAGGTTGGTTCACGATCAATTTCAGAAAAAGCTAACTGTGGACGGCTTTAGAGTGATGGGAAAATTGAAAACCCATCAATCAATGATCAACACAATCTTTGCACCTGAAAATGTAATGGAATCAAGATTTTACCGATCTAAGAGTGCTATCAATTATCCCACAACAATAAGCTGCATATTAAAATTCAACGATGACAGCACTGCAAAAGGAAGATCTTTATTCAAAGATTATCTAAAGCTATATATTTGGTGTGGACACTTAAATAGTCAAGCAATTCATCTTTATTTTCAGCGGCTTATTCTAATTTTAATTTTTCGTACATTTTATATCGATTTATTTGATGTCGCTTATCGTTAGATTTTATACCTTTACATTCATTAAATCGCATTACACATTATTTAGCGTAATATTCTGCAATGCCGTGTTTTGCGTACGTGCGTTTTAGCTTTACACCAACAGTTTCATAAAGAACCGATTGATCCCAATTTCCCTGTCCGTATCTGTTTTGTCTTCAATCGGGCTGGGCGTGTATTCTTCCGAAGGCTTCAACATTGTTCATACTAACCATTGGAAATGCGGTTCTATCTTATCAAGATTGGATAAAACCGCATTTCCAGTGGTTAGTATGAACGATGTTGAAGCCTTCGGAAGAAAGGGACGAATACACTCCCAGCTCGATCGAAGAAAAAACACATATGGACAGGGAAATTGGGATCAATTGGATCATTTTGAAATTGTTGGTGCAAAGATACAACCCGCGTACGCAAAACGCGGCATTGCAGAATTTGAAGCTGGCACCCTACTAAAATTCAAAAAATATGTAGTTAACGAAATAGTCGTTTTGGATGAAATTTCTTTTTGACTCATAATCGAAAAGTTTTTAGGGTGTAATTTAATAATTATGGATTTTACCATCTATCAAGTCAAATCGGTACTTTTTAATCTCAGATGAATTTCATATCCTGAAAACATTTAGCGTGATATTTTGAAGACATAAATAATTTGCAAATTACCCTTTCTGTTAAACAAACGCTGTGTTTTCATATAACCTGAACAAATTTAATTAAGCGTATGCACTGTTTCTTTTATTTCATTGTTTCGTGCTCTGCAGATTTATCTGTTATAAAGGTTCGAGAAGAAACGGGTGTAGTAGATCCAAATGATATTATCACAGCTATCGACGCAAAACGAACTGTACTTATTACTTTGATGCTTACAAATAATGAAACGGGCGCTGTGTTGGTAAGTACTAAAAGTTTGTTACAATATCCGAAATTGGAAAATTGTATTGTACTTATTTGGATTAAATGCCTGCATTGTTAATTGAAAACAATTTTTAGATTAAACGAACATTGGTTGCGCGGGCGGTGGTAACAATTACTATAATCAATGTTGCGATCTTGATATAAACACCTGACCCATTAAGTACATACATTTGCCAGTAGAAACAGAATTTTATAGTGTAGAAACAGTAGTTCATCCAGTAGACCTGTTTCGTCCTTATTGGGAACTCACCACGTACAGGCCACGATTTCCCGCGGACAGGGATCGAACCTGGGCACGTCTACTTCGGAATCTGTTTTTCTAACCACTGAGCGGCAGGGTGGCTCAGTGGTCAGAGTACCTTTGTGGTCGCTTTTTATATTGAAAGTCTTCACTTTTATAAAATAAAAATCAGTCTCGATTGAGAAATAACAATGACGCTTATTTTTATGCGGCGGGTGATGGAAATTTCAATATGATTAAATAACTGCATTTCAGAAGCTTGAGCCACCCGTTCATTTTTGATACTTACTTACTTTACTTTACTGCGCTTTCAATTCATTAACAAAATTAGAATGGATTTGATTCTTATTTGCTCCGTAGCTGGCAGCAATCACAGCAGCGTTTGTGAGCCTGATTGCGATATGATATTAGTTTTGCAGAAGCCAATTTGTGTTCAGTAGCTTTTGTAATAGTAAAGTAAAGACGAATTTACAAGCTTTTCTTTTTTAACGTTCCAAGTTCTGTTATATGTGTGATTGGTTTTAGTTATAGGTAGCCGAGCTGAAGCATTGGCTTCCCTGAAAGTGTGATGTAATTATTTCTATTGTCAGTACACGGATGTGCATGAGATTATACTTTCCGTTCATGCTGCCTTTGGTTTATCCTTCTGGTCACAACTGAACTAATTTGTTACTAGGTTCGCAAAACCTAATACATACTTGCATATATATTAGTTCTTCGCAACAAACAGTATTTAACTGTAATATATTGAATTGAATGATGTCATGCTTACCGCGAAATGTGATAACTGATATCGATGAAGGCCAGAGTGTATGGTTTAACTGGAGTAACAGGTGTTCGGAAATTGTTGTAATTCTCAATTTGGGTGAACTTTAGCATAAATTTATATCCATCAGGTTGGTATCATGTACCGACTCGGAAACCATAGTGTTAGTATCCGGTACTCATCGATTTCAAAAAAGGTATCAGTTACTAACACAATAGCCATAGTGTTAGTATCCCTTACAGACTCGGTATATATATTATATAGTGTGAGTTAGCATTGAAGTCGTATTGTCGTTGACTTTAGATTATGTTAGCTCCACTATTACAGGTTTACACATTCGTCTAGGAGATTGTACTGTCCTATTATTCCACATTCTTCTACCAAATATATAGTGGTTAAAGGGCGTAATACCGGCTCCTACTGATGAGTCGCCAGTAAGCACGAAACGAATGTGCATGAGATTATACTTTCCGTTCATGCTGCCTTTGGTTTATCCTTCTGGTCACAACTGAACTAATTTGTTACTAGGTTCGCAAAACCTAATACATACTTACAGTACACGGATGTTTGCCCATGGTGTATGTGATCATCTGGAGAGGAATACTAGTAGAATTCCATAGGTCAGATTATATATGAAATTTATTAAATAACCCGATATACTACCTACAGTAGACTCCAGAGTCTGTGACAGATAAAAATGCGGCTGCCTACAAGAATATGATCTATCTAAATAGTGGGTAATGTAACTAGCCAATCGGCGTAGTTTATTTCACAAAATACTGGAACGAGCTGTCATTTGTTATTTTGAATATTATTCCTTACCACTATATTTGCCATGTGAGCATGATTCGAGAGCGCGATGTCTTTAGCAGTAGTTTTCTGTCAATTAAAATGCTCAAAACTCCATTAATTGTACATTATTGACCTAATCCGGCGTTGGAATCATCATTATTAACCACAATTTTTGAGCGTCACTTGATTCGCAATGCGACATTGTATACCTTATTAAAGAATTCATATTATTCATTGGCAGAATGATTGAAAATTAATACCTAAATGTTCGCAGCACCAAGAAACAGATTGCCCTCGTGTAACCTATCGTACCGCTACTATATTTCAGACTAGAACTGTTTACTTAAGGAAGGTAAAAAAATTGTCCTCTCTTGTATTTTTATGACTAAATATAATTTTTGTCTCCTGAACGCAATCATTGGAAACAACGCATGATATGCAAGAGCTTTTATTCTAAAGTCCTCCAGAGCAAGAGTAATGATCTCTGAATACTGTTGAAATAACGTTTCAACCGGCCTGTGTTGGAAACGCACCTTTGGTGACTGCATCTTTACCTAAACTAGGACAACAATTTATAGATAAGAATTAAAATGATGCAATCGTTATAGAAACATTAGTTTATGGATGTAGAATACAATAAAAGTTAGACAAGAGCACTCATATAGAAAGAAATAAAAACAACTTTTCTGCCTTGCCAAAGCTCGAAACGTATGTAGAGTACCAAAAATAGTAAAAAAACATGGTAACATACCAAGATTGTTGCTCCTAAGCAAAAATCTTTTCAGAAATAAGGAATTAAAAAGGGCATCCTGTGCTGTAAACTCAGCTTATTGGGATTGCATTTTAGTCGAGTGAAAATAGTATAAATAGTAAAAATATTTACCCCGAGCTACGCGATTCAAGTAGAGAAAACTAGGTTAAAAAATCCCTTGCTAATGCGAAATTGCAAATCTTGACATAAATTCGAAACATGTAAAAAATTATTTCTGACCTGAATCTGTTTCTCAAAACAATGATCAGCCTATTAAACATTGAAACGGAATTAAGGTGAGAGACATATATATGCAAAGCGGTTTGATCCTCGCTAGCCAGTTTGCCGTCGTTCTTTGCTGATGATCATGGAAGGTCGAAACGCGTCAGTGCGTTGCAACTGGTGATAGTTTTGTTATGTTGGTCGACGACTAGTTAAATACAATGAGATTGGTGTTCACTTCAAGCTCGCAAACTTGATTTAAAGAATTGTTACCACCACCCGCGCAATCGATTAATGTTTAATTATTTGTGTCGTTGTTTTCAAGTGCCTGTTGACACTAAAGGAATCTGTGCACACATGCATGAGCCCCATTGAAATTGACTGACGAAGCTACTTCTTTTAGTACTGACGCTTTAAACGTTTTGTACTTAAGATTATATGGAAAACCGTGTATACAAACGGAATACTGTTCACAACTTTACAGGTTTTTAAAGCTTTGTCCAGATTAGTTGTAGCCTTTAAACAAATTTTGTGATTAACAGTTGCTTTTCACATGGATTTGCTATTTCGTTTATCTCTGCAACGCTCACTGGTTCGGAGACCGCCGGTGGCGACCGAAATACTGACCACGAATATGTTTGTAAAGTTGTATTGTAAGGTTAAATGAGGATAAATTCTAGTTCATCATTAACTGCGACTATTAAGCGTCCTCCTGTTATTGTCTAAAACGTAATACGTCGAAAACATTTTTTGTTGAATTAACTGAATTGTTCTGCTTAGTGAACTTTGATTGGATGTCATTTCGTTGAATTTTCAGCCGAATTGTCGCTGCTTACTTTTTTATCATCACCAGAGTCTCATTAATCCCGATTTCTGTATCAATATTTCAGGCACGAAAAACCAGGTGAATAAGAGAATCGCAAACACTACATTTGCCTTCTCCAACCTTCAACATCTACGGAGAAACGGTAGTATATTGCTCTGCTTTAAATGTTGTAGTTAAAATGCATATGTACATGCACTTTTGTTGTACGCTAGTAAAACTTAGTTTTTTAGAGTCAGAGATATCGGACGCCTACTGGAATCCGACCACCGTTGTTTGATAGAAATAGTCTATATAGGCTATCAGTAACAAATAAACAACGCTGACAAACATCACCTTGTTTCTAGTTTGATCAACAAGTACTTTTCGTTATAAAAACATATGAGGCTCCACAAATTGTGCTTATTCAGTGATTTTTTACGTATTCTTTTAATGCGATTACCCGATGGAGCATTAAAGGCTGGTGTATTTCTATATGTGATCATTATGACAATATATATATATTCTTTTGAAATGTGAGCTTTAATAAATTCATTGTACCCTTCCCATTTGCTAAAACTAAAAGAAATTTTATCAATTACAAGAAACGCTTCTTTCTCATTATCTTCTCAAGTATCTACTAATGAACACTTTTATATATAAATTGAAAGATTAAACAAGATAGAAAAGTGTAAACATGGAGAGAGAATGAAATAAGGGAAACAACCAATCAACTGCGTGCGTCACCTACAGTTCAAGCTAAATGCCTGAACATGCTTCTTCTGCTTGCAGAAGTCCAGCTGCAATTTGCCTATTCTCAAGGCTTCATATGTGGCTAGCTCCTTTTTGTTATTGCATTTAGTAATTATTTTAAATGCTACGTCTGGAGAACATACGTTTGATGTTTCATATATATATATATATATATATATATATATATATATATATCTTTTGAAATGCGAGCTTTAATAAAATTCATTGTACCCTTCTTATGTGCAAAAACAAAAAGAAATTTTATCAGATATAAGAAAATTTTCTTTCTCATGGTCTTCTCAAATATCTACTCATGAACATATCTTTATATATAAATTGGAAAGCAAAACAAGATAGAAATATGTGAACAAAGCGAGTGTGAAAAATAGAAACCAATCAAATTGCGTGCGTCACATCCAGTTCAAGCTCAATGCTTGTACGTGCTTCTTCTGCTTACATAAATCCGGCTGCAATTTGTTTATCCATAAGGCTTCGTATGTGGCTAGCTCCCTTTTGTTTTTGCATTTAGTAATTACTTTGAATGCTACGTCTGGAGAACATACGTGCGTTGTTTCGATGATGTGTTGCGCAATAGCAGACGTGTATTCACCATTTGGTTTAAAACAGGCGTTCAATTTAATACCGACCGATCTTGATAAGCGTGTGCTTAACTTATCAAAAGTGCCAATCGATCAGTTAACAATGGAGGCACTATCGATGGGCCGAAATTATGGAATACATCCTTCTAATAAATGCGATGTTGATTTTGAGGCAGCATTTGAATTGTTATTTAACAAACAGCTGACTTGGAGCCTACCAGTATTGATTATAAAAATTGGTTCAAGGCTACATTAGTTGATCAGGCTTCACACTTGAAATCGTCTAAATGTGCAGAGCAGCATGCGTTGACAAAGCAGCATCTAAATGCACTTAGAAATATCAGCAGAAACGCAGACATCAAAATACTACGCGCTGATAAAGGAAAGAGCGCAGTTATAATGGACAAATCTGACTACGTACAAAAGATGGAAAACGTGTTAAATGACAATACAAAATTCACACGTCTAGACGATAAATCAGATGAAATAGACAAGGTGGAGCGCAAAGTAATTAATGAAATTAAGATTTTGACAGATGCCGGTTTTATTGATGAGGCCACTGCACAGAAGCTCAAGCCAGTTGGATCATCTACACCAATAATGTACGGATTACCTAAAAACACACAAAAGAGGTTGTCCTATGAGGCCAATTTTATCAATGGTAAATTCTCCGTTTCATGCACTAGCTAAATGGCTAGTTCGTTTACTTGAACCATTACGTAAACTACTAGGTAATCATTCGGTTGCCGATTCGTTTGAGTTTGTAAACAAAATTCAAGATATAAATGTTAAAAACAAGATTATGGTATCTTTTGATGTTACGTCTCTGTTTACAAATGTTCCAATTGATGAAACCATTGACATTATAGTCAAAGCGGTAGAACACGATATATTACCATCGCCGGTGCCAGGTCAAACTCTACGCAAGCTTATCTTATTATGCACGAAAGACGTACGATTTCGTTTTAATGGAAACATCTACAAACAGACTGATGGCGTCACAATGGGAAGCCCCTTATCTCCAGTGTTGGCTGAGATTTTTCTAGGGCACCTAGAAAATACATCATTAAAGAGTGACATAAGTAAATGTGCTCAATATATACGGTACGTGGATGATATATTTCTTGTACTTAAGAACAGGTCGCAATCACGAACATTGCTTCAAAGTTTCAACAAAGCACATAAGAATATCGGTTTCACGTCAGAGCACGAGAAAGATGACTGTCTGCCTTTCCTAGATGTACTATTAAAGAAAGAAACTAATGGTAAATTAAACAGAACAGTTTACCATAAACCAACATGGTCTGCACAGTATTTGCATTACAGCAGTTTTGTGCCATTTCAATATAAATTATCAACAGTTCGTGGTTGTTTTTCAAGAATTGACAGGTTGGTTAGTCAAGATTCTAAAGAAAATGAATATAATAAAGCAATTAACGATTTAATGTCTAATGGCTATCCCAGACAATTAATTGAATCAATTATTAAAAGGGGAGTTAACCAGAAACAGACGTACTATGGGCCAGAGAAGAAAACCGTCTACCTAAACATCCCATTTAAGGGGGATGCAGTTTCCCGAATGGCAAAAAAGAAAGTTGAAGCAGCATTGACACGCACATTTAATGCAGCCAAACTACGAGTGTTATTTAGGGTAACACACTTGCCTTTACCAGCAATCAAAGAGAAACAGCCGTTAATGTCGATATCTAATATTATTTACCAATACACATGCGCAAGTTGTCGATCAACTTACGTAGGCCGATCGACCAGACGGTTAATTACTCGAATGAGAGAACATTGCAACTTGAACGCCTGTTTTAAACCAAATGGTGAATACACGTCTGCTATTGCGCAACACATCATCGAAACAACGCACGTATGTTCTCCAGACGTAGCATTCAAAGTAATTACTAAATGCAAAAATAAAAGGGAGCTAGCCACATACGAAGCCTTATGGATAAACAAATTGCAGCCGGATTTATGTAAGCAGAAGAAGCACGTACAAGCATTGAGCTTGAACTGGATGTGACGCACGCAATTTGATTGGTTTCTATTTTTCACACTCGCTTTGTTCACATATTTCTATCTTGTTTTTGCTTTCCAATTTAAATTGATAAGTAGAAGTCTTGTTCTTATGCTCTTTTATCTTTTTAATTTTCATAATAACCTTTAGCCTATCGATGAGGTGGTTTATGCTGTTAGACAGTGGGAAAACAGACTTGTTGATAAAGAATTTTCAGATAGGGTTAACTCAGAAAACCAACTGCGCAATAGAGATGTACTGCCTCTAGGGAGAATATTCGTACATACAGATGCTGCACAGAGCGTTGGGAAAATGCCAGTCAATTTAAGAGGTCTTGGTGTTGATTATGCGACGATTATTGGCTTCAAGGTATGCAATTTCAAGTGTATGTGATTGTAATGTATGTATGTAATTTTAAATAGTTGATTATTTATAATATTTATTAATCTGAGGCGCCAGTTATTTGTGTTCAATACCAACTTAATGAGCTAGAAGCTTTATTTAAATTACCATTGCAAGATCAATTCGGTTTTTTATTTAGTGGCTTAACTTAGTGCATTATTTTTATCATGGGTATAGACAACAATAGAACAGTTAGCTACGGTTTGTCGCTGAGAACTCATATATATGATATTGTGTATTAGACGTTGCGCACCTAGTAACAAAATAGTTCAAATAATATCAAAATAATAAATCAAAATCAGCATGAACGTAACGTATCATCTAATTTGCACGAAACGAATTTTTTCACATTTCTAACCTAAATATATAGTGGGTATTAATACAGGCGACGAAAAATCTTTTGTTTTAATTGTTCAGCCCACTAATTAAAACATTTTGCAATAAGATTATAATTATAAATATTTATTTATTCGCTAACTGGTAAACTTAAGTTGTTACTTGATACGAAGGCTTTTCCCCTATTCTCAGTTTTTTCCACTGTTGTCCGAAATCGGTTCTAGGATGTGCTTAAATTTGAGCATGGTATATCTGAGATTTTTATACACCGACCCAGCCGACGTTTGACACTCAGTTTAGAGAAGCTCTACAAACTTATCAGAATACAAATGTTTAATTTCATGGAAACCTTCAAAATAACATACACTGTGCATTTCTGATATTTTCTTCGTCTGTAGCATGTTCAAATGCTCACCATCGAGATGATCTAATTTTAATTTTATAGAATGTCCACACTTCAATTGGGCAAGAGGCTGTTCGTGCTCTTTGGGCATTAAACTTATTAAACTTTCCAGCAAACTTTTATCCAAATCAACAACGAACAAACGCGTTGCCCGAGTTGACATTTGTCTAATAAATAATGACATGCCTGGATGTAACCATATAGACCATAATTACTGATTATAAATTACTTTGATTCACAGTTATTCGGGTTCTGGACTACGCGTTTTGTCACTACGCGTTACGTAAAGCCTTTAAATTGTGCTGTTCAAGTGTAGTTCATGATCTGATAAGCTAACTTATCGCCAGTAACCTTCCTCCTTTTGCTTGAATCTAGTTTAAAATTGCACTGAATATTACGACAGCTAACTAAAATAATAACCGAATGTTTAGAGCTTGTTTTTGTCTAATAGAGATAATTTTATCCGTAATATGAATTGAGAAATAAATGTATGCTTCAGTGCACGATTTGTTTCTAAATTCAAATTGAAAATTCACAAAAATGGCTGAGTTCAAAAATATTAGTAACTGTTTATTTCTGGTAGAGTTTAAGATAGAGTTTCCTTTGTGCCTGCCTAGAACAGGTTCGTCATCAGGCCGTAAACAACAGGCCATTTCATTATTTTTAAGACAAATTTAACGGCTTTGGCTTTACTCTTAAGTATTCAAAGTAAAAAATTATTCTTTTTGCACTTAAATATATTTGGATAAAACTTAAATTTAAGACTTTAAAATTAGTGAGCGACCAGCTTTGTTGGTAATTTTAAAAAAATTTTCCTAGAATTTATTGCTTAATCTCAATCGACCTACTAACTACTAACACTTCCTCAGAAAAAGGTTTATAATTTTGTCCGTTTTAAAAAATAATTTGCGTGATTATGGCACGGCTATCTCGTCTGAAAAACAATAAATCACAATATTTATATTAAATGCAATCAAACATAGGCCAGGAACAGGAATACCTTAAATTTATTATGAACTTAAATTAATTGTTCATTTTCTTATTATATTCAAGGTTGCGGGCTTGATATAAACACCTGACCCATTAACTACTTACATATGGCAGTATAAATTAAGAATTGTATAGTGTAAAAAAGGCAATTCATCCAGTAGACCGGTTTCGTTCTTATTGGGAACTCATCATGTACGGGTCAGAATTTGCCGCGGACAGGACTCGAACCTGGGCACGTCTGCTTCGCAATCTGGTGCTCTAACCACTGAGCCGTCCTGCCACACACTACACTGCACACAATTTTTAGTTATATACTAACTAATGTTACATGATTAGTCTATTTTTTCTTTAGATGGAGCTCATATGGCTTCCATTCAGACCCAATGTTCATACTAACCATCTCGAATCTTTCATTACTGAACAGACACCACATTACATGGGGAAGTGGTACTCAAATGAACATTTATATAATTAAACGAACATTAGTTGCACGGGTGGTGATAACAATTATTATAATCAAGTTTGCGGTCTTCATATGAGAATGCTTACTTTGGTATTAAAAGACGAGCCAAATTTGACCTCTGCACAACACCGTTATGGCAAAATCAACATTAAGTTTAGACTATATTTACAATACAGCTTATTTGCGGGTTTCACTGTATCGCTTCAGAAGTAAAGCTAAAACTCACAGTTAACTATGACCAACTAAGAAAAGAAAGTTTATAAGACGATTTTACTAGAAATCTAAAACAAGATTCGCACTGACTTCGACTCAATGCCTTATTACGCTGGGTTTCCAATCAAGACCTATAATGCGCATGTGGACAAAACACTCTATTGTTTAATTGTATTGCCTATATATGTATATGTGGCGAAATCTGCAAACATTTAATGTTCGTGACTGCATAGAAATTGTGCAGCCGACATTTCCAGTCAAGTTCAATGTATGCAAGACTGCTAGAGGTGAGAGCCGCATATCTAAATTTGATTTCCATATATATTCAATGTGGTTTGATCCTCGATAGTCAGTTTGCCGTCGTACTCTGATGATGATCATGGAAGGTCGAAACGCGTCAGTGCGTTGCAGCTGGCGGTAGTTTTGTTATGTTGTTCGACGACTGGTTAAATACAATGGGATTGGTGTTTACTTCAAGCTCGCAAACTTGATTTAAAGAATTGTTACCACCACCCGCGCAATCAATTATTGTTAAATTGTATTGCCTATATATGTATATGTGGCGAAAGCTGCAAACAGTTAATGTTCGTGACTGCATAGAAATTGTGCAGCCGACATTTCCAGTCAAGTTCAATGTATGCAAGACAGCTAGAGGTGAGAGCCGCATATCTAAATTTGATTTCCATATATATTCAATGTGGTTTGATCCTAGCTAGTCAGTTTGCCGTCGTACTCTGATGATGATCATGGAAGGTCGAAACGCGTCAGTGCGTTGCAGCTGGCGGTAGTTTTGTTATGTTGTTCGACGACTGGTTAAATACAATGGGATTGGTGTTTACTTCAAGCTCGCAAACTTGATTTAAAGAATTGTTACCACCACCCGCGCAATCAATTATTGTTAAATTGTATTGCCTATATATGTATATGTGGCGAAAGCTGCAAACAGTTAATGTTCGTGACTGCATAGAAATTGTGCAGCCGACATTTCCAGTCAAGTTCAATTTATGCAAGACTGCTAGAGGTGAGAGCCGCATATCTAAATTTGATTTCCATATATATTCAATGCGGTTTGATCCTCGATAGTCAGTTTGCCGTCGTACTCTGATGATGATCATGGAAGGTCGAAACGCGTCAGTGCGTTGCAGCTGGCGGTAGTTTTGTTATGTTGTTCGACGACTGGTTAAATACAATGGGATTGGTGTTTACTTCAAGCTCGCAAACTTGATTTAAAGAATTGTTACCACCACCCGCGCAATCAATTATTGTTAAATTGTATTGCCTATATATGTATATGTGGCGAAAGCTGCAAACAGTTAATGTTCGTGACTGCATAGAAATTGTGCAGCCGACATTTCCAGTCAAGTTCAATGTATGCAAGACTGCTAGAGGTGAGAGCCGCATATCTAAATTTGATTTCCATATATATTCAATGCGGTTTGATCCTCGATAGTCAGTTTGCCGTCGTACTCTGATGATGATCATGGAAGGTCGAAACGCGTCAGTGCGTTGCAGCTGGCGGTAGTTTTGTTATGTTGTTCGACGACTGGTTAAATACAATGGGATTGGTGTTTACTTCAAGCTCGCAAACTTGATTTAAAGAATTGTTACCACCACCCGCGCAATCAATTATTGTTAAATTGTATTGCCTATATATGTATATGTGGCGAAAGCTGCAAGCAGTTAATGTTCGGACTGCATAGAAATTGTGCAGCCGACATTTCCAGTCAAGTTCAATGTATGCAAGACAGCTAGAGGTGAGAGCCGCATTTCTAAATTTGATTTCCATATATATTCAATGTGGTTTGATCCTCGCTAGTCAGTTTGCCGTCGTACTCTGATGATGATCATGGAAGGTCGAAACGCGTCAGTGCGTTGCAGCTGGCGGTAGTTTTGTTATGTTGTTCGACGACTGGTTAAATACAATGGGATTGGTGTTTACTTCAAGCTCGCAAACTTGATTTAAAGAATTTGTTACCACCACCCGCGCAATCAATTATTGTTAAATTGTATTGCCTATATATGTATATGTGGCGAAAGCTGCAAACAGTTAATGTTCGTGACTGCATAGAAATTGTGCAGCCGACATTTCCAGTCAAGTTCAATGTATGCAAGACTGCTAGAGGTGAGAGCCGCATATCTAAATTTGATTTCCATATATATTCAATGCGGTTTGATCCTCGATAGTCAGTTTGCCGTCGTACTCTGATGATGATCATGGAAGGTCGAAACGCGTCAGTGCGTTGCAGCTGGCGGTAGTTTTGTTATGTTGTTCGACGACTGGTTAAATACAATGAGATTGGTGTTTACTTCAAGCTCGCAAACTTGATTTAAGGAATTTGTTACCACCACCCGCGCAATCAATTATTGTTAAATGACTGCTATATTTCTTTCTTTCTAGTTTTAGTGTGAGCTTCAATTTTTAAATTAGCTTTTTCTATTATGCACAATTTATGCTACGTTAATAGTCATTCAGGTCGTTTTTCATATTTCATTTTTGTTCCAATCAGAGTTATTACCTTACTATTCCATTTGCAAAACTTTTCTTATTATTTGAACCTTTATCCTTATCTTCTCATTATATATCTGTAAAGGTTTATATTACATTTGAACTGGCATTTGTTATAGAAAATCGTCTGTGGCACACATTTAAGCTACTATTTGACAAAATCACTTGTTCTACGTTATAATTGCATCAGTTTGTAAAATATGCACCAATATAATATGTTTTGGTCTACTAATTTATATCTTTCTGTTTTGTATGGTCTGGAGCAATTAACTAGGCCGTTAAATGACTGGTAATGTTGGCACTACGATATGGAATAGTAACGGCGCAATGACGGTAATCCTTCTGTCCTGCCACGCGGTTGCTTATTTAACTTGCTTTCCATTACACGCTCTAGTAAAATGGGGTATATTATTTGATTTGCTCAAATTTCACCTAGTTTCATAAATTTGTGCTTATCTATTATTTTTTTAGCATCTTCAATGATTATTTAGAATCCTTCAGAAACATAGATCAATGCATTTTGTGCAGGTGCTTTCAGAATAACACGTTACTCTCTGAATTAATCAAGCATTCTTCAGAAGTTGATCGATTACAGATAAGGTTAAAATCTGCGCTCATATGCACGAGCTCCAGGTATAAGTAAAAGAAATGCGACTGGTGAAGATACTTTTGTAATGGAACAAATCACGCCGCAATACACATGATGGACTTCCATCAGACTTCACTCGTCCTCGCCTGTCACTAATTCCCATGACGAGGCTATCAATTGGATTTTAGAATACGAGGGCTCTTGTCAGTTCCATCAGTCGTCTGCCACATAAATCTTAATCAACCTCGTGAATGTCAGCACATATTTTGATATTGATAACTATTAGAACCGATTAGGGCATCATGAGTGTTTTTATAAGATTGGTGACATTATTCCATAAATACTGGCAAGATTCATGATAATGGTGCCACTGAGAATGGATACGACCTCTATGTCGAAATGACATTAGTTTCTCATTGATTTTAGCCGTTAAAATATTTTGTCAAGTTATAAGGACCATTTGAGTCAACTGTAGTTAACGTGAACATTTAAGCCAAAGTACTTTCGCATTGACGCATGGTATTTACGTAAAATTGCGCATATATCAGTTCTCATGGCTTTCTCATTTTGTCTATTCATTACGTCTTGATTAACTACGAATATAATGCTATAGTGAATCCTTATTGTTTTTTGCATTTGCCTATGTTCACATTCGTAGGCTCTTGTTTCTTTTACTTTCGAAGTGCTTTGTTATGTATTAGTAAAACAAGTCTATCTTCATTGACTATGAGAAACAAATTCATTCTTCATATTCAATCTTATACCTTGCATAGGCTAAACATAACATGCGTTTTTTCTCTCCTTTCAGTTTTACGGTCCACGAATAGCCGCACTGTATTGTCGGGACCTGACCTCGAAAATTACCACCTCTACATCGCCAAATGTATCTGACATACCAGCAGCTTTAGAGAATCCCGCGTTTGAATCTTACTCTCTAATTAAGCAAATCGATTGTACTTCTCATGTAAAACCACCGCTAATGGCTTTGTTTCGTGGTGGTAGTCAAGAGAAAGGCTTCCGAGCTGGGTAAGTTCGAGGTTGAACATTTCTTTTACTTTTTGCACATGAAAATTGTTCTATTGATTGTCAAATTGTTTGTGGGTTGTGCCTTCCGTAGAAAAGGTTACCAAAACCGGTAGCTGAAATATTCGGGGTAAAATTGAAGACAGTGAATGCAAACACATTGTTTAGTACAACAAGGGCCGGGTAATATCGACTGATTCTTTATCATGTGTGGCGAATCGTATGGATTTGTTAACATGAAGTTTTTTGAAACCGGCTATGTGCTTTGGTAGCAGATAATTTCCGTGTATATTGCTCTGCAATACTTTCTGTCTCTATATTTAGTCAACGTTCGTTGAACTCTTATATATTCATGTATGTTCTTTTCAGTGATAGGAGACTGATTTCTAACGCATACTAATCCTCAATTGTTTTGGTGAATGTATTCATAGCTACTAAACATAATCCAGACAATTGTTTAAATTAACAAATTCTTTAAATAAAGTTTGCAAACTTGATGTAAACACCATTCGCATTTTATTTAACAGGTCGTCGAACAACAGCAAAACTATCGCCAGTCAAACCTACCGACGTGTTTCGACTTTCCATGATCATCATCATAGTACGACGGCAAACTGACTAGCTAAGATCAAACCGTAATGCTCTTACTCCTAGTAAAATCAAATAAATTGTGCTGTACTGGATATGCCGAATACATAGTTTTCGAAGTCACAAACGTTAACCTTTTGCAGCTTTCGCTAAATAAATATAGGTAATAAAATTAAATAATCATTGATTCCGCATGTGGTGATAACAATGTTTTAAATAAAGTCTTCGAGTTTGATATAAACCTCAACCCCATTGTACCTAACCAGTTGCACATCATAGCGTCTCTTATATATATATATATATATATATATATATATATATATGTGTGTGTGTGTGTGTGTGTGTGGTGAAAGCTGTTAAACGTTAATTTTTGTGAATACATAGAAATGGTGAAACCGACATTTCCCGTCAAGTGCAATGTTCGCAAGACCAGAGGCGAAATCTGCGTATTTGATTTTTCTTAACTTATATGTGCATTTCTGTTGGCTCCTCGTTAGGCAGTTTGGCGTCGTACTCTGATGATGATCGTGGAAGATCAAAACTTATCAGTAAGTGTAACTGACGATATATTAAAGAATTGTTCTAACCAACGGCGCAATCAGTGGATGTTTAGTGGCTTTATTTATTATTGGCAATAACCGTATTTTCTGTTCATGTTTAGCTTGTCTTTTGTTTAATTATTTAATTTGCGTGTTTTGATACAGTAGTTGATATGTGCCGTAGAATCTCTGGTTTCTGTGACTATGCTATTTTCTCAATATTATTTTTTGCGGTGTCATAGGTTTGTAACTATGAAATTATTTTTTTATAGTCGTTTTTTTAGTTTTCTTTGTGAGAATATTGAATTTGTGTTAAATGTCTAGATAGATCATTATTGTCAGACTGTCCTTCTGATTAAGTTAAATGATTTGTCATTTATATTGGTGGTAATATTGCTATAATCACGCTTTATAAACTTCCAGTATTTTTTCGTGTTGGTCGTCTTTATTAAAGCTTCTGGCTGAATGGATTATTTTTAGTGATTTTCTGTGATTATTTTGTCTTGGTAGATCCAAGGCATAGTACTTGCAAAGTGACTGCGTTAGTCAAGCTGGAAAGAATAAATATGAATTGTTATGACTCCCCGTCGAGGAATAATAGCTGTCCAGTTACTGCACATACTATCAATAACTCAAGTTTCATTAGGTGAATTATTAATTTTATTAATACTAACCAACACTGTTACCTCTCTAATCGATCCGCTTTCAGCTGTGTCCCTCCGCAGACTGGCTTCTCTTTACGTTGTAATTTTGTATTTACCTATATATTTTGTTTAACTATTTAGTTTACTTCATCATAATTTATTGTTAGTTCAGTATAACATAAATATGTATTAAAATCTGTATTGACTATTACCTTATTAAGCAATTTATGATTTCGGGGGTGGTGATAACTGCCATTTAATTTGTGTTCGCGCACTTTTACTATCGATTAAATATATGGACTGGTGCTTCTATCAAGTCCGCATATCTGATTTAAATAAAAACATCTTGTTTTTCAAAGCCATAGAGTTGCTATCCACGAGGTGAGGCATGCTATTTTTTAATATTTCACTTCATTCCGTGTGGACCTTCTGTTCGATGGTGGGCTTCATCACGTGGATAGAATCTCCACTACTTCAACGAATGAATTAGGCGAAATCACGCACATCAGTTACTAGACTTTAAATACGTCGAAATGCTCATATGTTGTGCAAGAACCTACACGTACCTAAAAATAAAACTGATATATGTAAACACATAAATACAGATTGAATACTCTATTAATAGCATAGTCAGGATTACTCCCGCATTACAAGACATTGACCTGAATACGATGCATGAAGCAGTCAAAAGCAAGCATAGCTAAATATACAACTGCATTGCTTCATGATTATAAAACTTACGCCTAGTTCGATCCTGTAAATGTTATCGAATAAACTAGGCCTCCCATTGTACCCTGATATGAAAGCTAATTACTCACTCTTTTAATGACTTGTACGAATAACTAATGACCTTGCAACATTTATCACCCGTAACGCGAATAAAGATAGTTCTTTTAAATAAAAATATCTGTTTGAATTTGATTTAACGCAATGCATTTTTGTTTTTAATTTAAATTTTCAGAACTGAAAACGTGGCTTATATTATCGGAATTGGAAAGGTGAGCATTTAGTGTGCCTGTCATACGTTATTTTTTAGCCTTCAAAAATTAAACCGATAGTTTCTTTTTTTACATTCACTTATCGAGCTTGTCTGATGTTATCCTGACTTTCATCCATTGCACTCATCCACATTCTGTCATCAAATTTAAAATAATTCTTGAAATTTGTAACGTTTTTATTCTTAAAGCATTAAAATTTACTTCTACATCTTTATTATGAAGGATTAAATCACCATCTACATGAGTCATATATGTGTAGCAGTACCTTTCAGTTACATTTTGCCTGTTATTGTATATATTCAGGGCAGTTAAACATCTTTTATTATATTTTATCACTAATAGCTCATCGCATTCCAATGACTGGCGTGAAATATCGGCTATTCCACTACACCTTATCATTCTTAATGCACTTGTTGAGGACTATTTTGAAATGTTTTCTTGGTATAAGTAATGAATAATTTTCATTGATGAAGTTTTAGAAAAAATACATAGATCCATCGACTGGCATACCTTAAAACGGAATTTTTATTTCGAAAGATATAAAGTTATTATTACTGACATATTTAGTTTTATTTTATTGAAGCAATGAAAAGCGTTGTATCATTACACCATTTTTTTCTGTTAATGTAAAATATTTATGCCTTATAAATTATATATTGTTATATTGCTAAACTTAATTTAAATATAAATAATTTTCTTTACATAGTTTTTCTCTGCGAACTATGGAATATTTTCTTTCTTAAAGATGCATACCTACATACTTGTTTACCTACCTACCTGCCTACATACATACCTAGTAGCAGAGAATCCTACATGCATCTATAAAATTAGATCTCGGTCTTCGGCGCCGTAGACCCATGTAGAGCCGAAATAAATAAGGCTTCATTAGCAATATCTCTCCATTTGATAGATTTTTGCCAACTACACTGTCTCTGGGCTACTGATATCGCAGTACGGTGTGACCAATAATGCAACCAATTCTGTCTGACCGCGAAAGCTCTCGTCTGCATCTTTTTTTATTTTCAGTCTTTTCTGTGGATTGCTATTTCAAACTTCTGTCTGATTTAGTGTAAGCACCACGGTTCAAATTGAACATGAAATTGAATCTAAATTTAGGCATTAAAATCCTGCAAACGGTATTAAAAATCGTATTTTAACACATTTTAGTTTTTTTCCGTTGGCAATTCTGTTTCGCAAATCATTTTTGTGCAATATTTTTTCTCTTTATTGTTTGCAATAACTTAATAAACTACGAATATATTGTGTATAAATGCGTTATTATATAAAACATTCGAACATGCTGCACCCTACCTTTACTAAATAATGGACACTAATGAGAGAAAATCTGTAGATGTCCAGTCGAGAAGCCCGGCTAGTTCTGCTGTTTTGACATATGCACTTCTCGAACCCCTCGTGCGGGAGACCTAGGTCTCTATTTTTATACGTATATATGTATGGATGGATGAATATATGTATGAGTGTATGTATGTTTGTATGTATGTATGTGCGTGTGCATATATTCATGTTTTTATGCATTTATGTCTGCATTCGTGTAAGTATCTATGCATGTACGTATGCATATATGCATCTATGTATGTATTCATGTACGTACACATGTATATGGGCATACATGTATGTGTGTAATACGTGTGATTGTATTTTTTGTGTATGTATGTGTTTATGCATTTATAGGAGTAAACTTTAGTTACACAAATGCAGTTTATGCAAACGCGTTGTATTTTTTGTTTAATTTCCTGTCAGTCAAAATTAGGCTTCGTCTAGTTTTAGCAGCATGTCAAATGACGGGCGGTGTTTTTATGCCGTGTTTAGGTGTGGTTCTGTCTTGTGCATGTGCTGTTCATTGCTCGTTGTTGAAATAAACTCTACCTACTACAATCTGAATAATTTATTTTTTGCTCAATCCTTGCTAAATCTTTTGATATGAAATCATAAAATTTTCCCTCCTCGAGATTGATGTGTCCTAGTCATTTATACAAACAACACTTTTCTAAATTTACTTTAACTAGATTGAAGCAATTATTATTTCCTTGACCAAATGATGATTAATTAGTCGTTTTTATCTATTACGACCATCATTTGCCATAGGTATATGCAGGAATAAAATTATATATATATATATATATATATATATATATATATGTTACACAAAAGAATATTATTTCAAATTGTTGAAGTAGAAGAAACGTGCATGTATACAATTTGGATTTGCTTAATCTTTATACTTTACTATTCATTTTTTTTATATATTGTTCGTGCTTTGATCAGCTTTCCTGATACGATTTCATATATTTGTAAACCAAATTATATTCGTAACTGGAATCTATTTACTAATATTAATTTTTGCGATAAAATTAGCAATTATTATTGCCAAAATATAGTTAATTTTAAACATTTGCTAACACCTCGGGACAACTATGAATGAGATTTGTTTTTATATGATTTCACGCTAAGAATATAGGTAAATTGCTTAAAACCCCTTTTGTACACTGCGCACTCTACGTTGCTAAATTGAAGAGGGTCAATTTTGTCATCACTGGCACCTTGTTAAACTAAATTTCCCATGAAGTAGCCTATTTGAAATATGGTGACAGCCTTTAGCGTGTCCGTGACTAATCTTTAAAAAATATCATGGTCTCTTTGATCCAACCATCGCGTTTGCTGAGCGTTGTCTGGTTATCAGTGGCCATTTCATGCATCTACTAATATTTCCGGGCGTATAAGCTTGTTATCAGGTACCTTTGGCAGGCTTTGCTCTTCCATTTCACTGAATATCAAATCTTTTAAATGTAGTGACATTTTGTTTCTTTTTTTCTCAATGTAAATAAATGACCTAGTGTTAGTTTAGAAACTACTTGTAACTATAAAAGTCGTTTTTGCTGTGCTATTCGGCGGTGGATCCGATAAAAAACATAAGATGTTTATAGTTTTTACGTATATATATAATGCCTTTATTAAAATTCTCGCCGTATATAATTCAAAAACTGCAAAATTGTTAGGTTATTACTACTGAAGAATGTCATTAATGACATTAAACTTCAAATAAATATTGCAAAACAGTATGAAAGAATTAAATGATTCTAACGGCAAATCCAAAATTATAAACAGATAGTTTTAAAAAATTATTCCTCATTCTATGCTTTCTGTAAAATTATGAACAATCATTTGATTTACTACAATCAAGGTTATGAGCTTGATATAAACACCTGACTCATTGGGAACATACATTTGTCAGTATAAACTAATAATTTTATAGTGTATAAAAGGCAATTCATCCCGTAGACCAGTTTCATCCTTATTGGGAACTCAGAATTTGCCGCGGACAGTGCTCGGACCTGGGCACGTCTGCGCCGCAATCTGCTGTTCTAACCACTGAGGCACCTTGCCGCACACTACACACAATTTACGTTTATATACTAACTAATGAATCACAGTTAGTCTTTTTTTAAGTGGAGCTCATGTGACATCCATTTAGATCCAAAGTTCCAACTAACCATCCCCAATCTGTTATTCTAGAACAGGCACTACACTACATGGGAAAGTGGTATTGAAATGAACATTTATATAAAAAACAACGATTTATTGCGCGGGTGGTGATAAAAATTACTATAATCATGGTTTCGATCTTAATATAAACACCTGACCCCTTAAGTACATACTTTGTTAGAATAAACTAAGAACTGTATAGTGTGCAAAAGGCAATTCATCAATTTGATTTGTTTTAGCCGATCGACTAACATAGCATAAATATCTTCAGTTATACGTTCTGGCGCGTTGCAAACATCCATCATTACCATTAAACAAGACTGGATTGCGCAGGTGGTGGTAACAATTATTTAAATCAAGTTTGCGAGCTTGAAGTAAAGACCAATCCCATCAGTTAATGTTCATGACTGCATAGAAATTGTGCAGCCGACATTTCCAGTCAAGTACAAAGTATGCGAGGCTACTAGAGGTGAGAGCCGCATATCTAACTTTGCTTTCCATATATATGGCATGTGGTTTGATCCTCGCTAGTCAGTTTGCCGTCACACTCTGATGATGACCATAGAAGGTCGAAAAGCGTCAGTGCGTGCGACTGGAGGTAGTTTTTCTATATTGCTCGATGAATGGCTAAATACAATGGGATTGATGTTTACTTCAAGCTCGCAAAATTGATTTAAAGAATTGTTACCACTACTCTTGCAATCCATTCGTTTTTTTAATTTTATTGATTATATATTTATTTGTGACAAAAGCTGCAATCAACTAATGTTCGTGACTGCATAGAAATTGTGCAGCCGACATTTCCAGTCAAGTTCAATTTATGCGAGACTACTAGATGTGAGAGACGCATATCGAACTTTGTTTTTCATATATATGGAATTCGGTTTGATCCTCGCTAGTCAGTTTGCCGTCGCACTCTGATGATGTTCGTGGAAGGTCGAAACGAGTCACAGCGTGCGACTGGCGGTTATTGTGCTGTGTTGTTTGACGACTGGTTAAATACAATTGGATTGGTGTTTACTTCACGTTGACAAACTTGATTTAAAGAATCCATCATTACCATTGGAGTACAGCGGCCAAGTAACGTCGACAAAATAAAGGTTACTATCTTGATGTAAAAATCTGTCCCATTATATACAACATTTGTCAGTATAAACTAAGTATTTTATAAAGTAGAAAAAGCAGTTCATCCAGTAGACTGGTTTCCCCTTTATTGGGAACTCATAAAGTACTGTCCAGAAATTGCCGCCGACAGAGCTCGAAACTGGACAAATTCTGGATAGTACGTGATGAGTGCCAATTAATGACGAAACCGGTCTACATACGCTTATCCAGCGAATAGTCAGATTTTGCTAAATCGCTGTAATTTCACTGGGATGAGTTCACACGTGCAGTAATTAATTACTCCTCAATCCAAAAAGAACAAGAACACATACATATAATTAAACGAGCATTGGTTGCGCGGGTAGTGATAACAATTATTATAATCAAGGTTGCGGTCTTGATATAAACACCTGACCCATTAAATACTTATATATGTCAGTATAAACTAAGAATTGTATAGTGTAGAAAAGGCAATTCATCCAGTAGACCGGTTTCGTCCTTATTGGGAACTCATCATGTACTGGCCAGAATTTGCCGCGGACAGGACTCGAACCTGGGCACGTCTGCTACGGAATCTGGTGCTCTAACTACTGAGCCATCATGGAACTGTGGGTCTAAATGGATGCCATATGAGCTCCACCCAAAGGAAAAATAGACTAACCAAGTTAAATTAGTTAGTATATAACTGAAAATTGTGTGCAGTGTAGTGTGCGGCAGGATGGTTCATTGGTTAGAGCACCAGATTCCGAAGCAGACGTGCCCAGGTTCGAGTCCTGTCCGCGGCAAATTCTGGCCAGTACATGATGAGTTCCCAATAAGGACGAAACCGGTCTACTGCATGAATTGCCTTTTCTACACTATACAATTCTTAGTTTATACTGACATATGTAAGTAATTAATGGGTCAGGTGTTTATATCAATACCGCAACCTTGATTATAATAAGAACACATACACACAGGCATGACGTACGCTTATCTAGTGAGTTGTCAGTTATTGTCATTATATCACTGTAATCTCATTTCGAAGAGTGAACACATGAAGAAATATACACAAACTAATTTAACATACGATTTCCTAGCATTTAAAAATACAATTTATGTTTAAGAGATCTAATAACAAGTATAATTGGGGCAGTTTAAACTAATATTTCCACTTGAAATATTGATTGTCAACTTAGTGGGTGATATACTTGCCATTGAAAAAGATCTCCATACCCGGAGATCGAAATATTTGACGAAATCATGATGACAGTGGATTCAAACAATTCTGCACGCAATCCGAAAATCAGGTAAATAATCTATTTCCTGGCGCGCAACATTTATCTTTTAAAGCTGATGAGCTATTGTTGATTTCTTAATGCGAAGCCAAAAGAATTCCGATAACAGAACGTAAAGGTAATGAAATCTTCGATAGCGTTAAAGCTGCTGGACAATACTTTTTTCTTAACATTGTGCCTGATAAATGAAGCAATTTTTAAACCAGAAACAAATCATTTTTGGTTTGTTCGGTTGATTTTCAGAATTTTTGTTAAACCTGAACTTAGTTAGTATTTCGAACGGTGACTTTTTTTGTTAAGCTGATTCGGTCTAAAAAATTAGCTCAAGCATCATATTATCACAACCATAAAAATTGTTTTTTTTTCACAAATTATTATTTGTTTCATTAAATCGGCAATGATTTATCGCACAGGTTTTGCCCAGTGTTATTTAAATCGCGTTTATGATAAAATAAAAAATTTTAGTCCTTTAATATAATTCTTAAAATAAATTGTTCTTTACACGGCGCCGTCATCGTTCAAAATGTTTCCACAATTGACTATTTCGGGATAATAGATAACACATTTAGGCCAGTAAAATCTTGATCCCTTTACATTTCCAGGTGTATAGCTCTTTTTTGCATTGATTTATGGATTCTTACTGGTCACGTCACTCTAAGGCCGTCCACAATCTGTTAAAAAATGTTGTTGAAACGAGTTTTTTCGGTTTGTTTTCAAATTTTCGAGACTTTACTTCCAGTCCCATCTTCAAGATTGACATCATGCTCACTTTTAACACAATTTGTTTTTTTTTGTGAGTATGGTGTCAACCCTGACGAAAATTTGGAAAAAATGTAGGACTTGCTTCAATAGCATTTTCAGAAAAGCAGTCTGTGAACTGCCTCAGAGTGGCGGGAACGGCGAGAACTCATCAATCAATGCAAAAAACAAGCTGTGCACTTGGAAATGTGATGAAATCAAGATTTTACCGACCTACAAGTGCTATCAATTGTCCCGTAATAGTCATTTGATATGGTTTATCGTTTTATAGTGTAGAGAGTTGTTCTGATATCCTGTATGAAATCTATATTTGTTCTCGATTTCTGTGCATTGTGCATGTAGTGTTTTTATGTTTTGTTCTATCTCTTATTATTTTCTTTAAAATTAAAATTATTCCAGAATGACTTGAATTTTTGTCGAGTTTTTTTTTGCTTTTTACTTGTTTACCTTTGCAATTTCTTGAATATATGACATCCTGGAAATGTCATGTCGTTGTACGGGAAATGACGGTTTTTTTCTGTGGAAGTAAGCACATTCAAAAATGCATTCCCAGCAATCTTATTCCTATCTCTCATCGTACACAGGCACATTGTGCAAATAATACCTGAACAAAGTTCCATATGATACCACTGTTTGTCTTGTTGAGGCAATCCACTATTTCTTATGTGGGCTTGTCCTTCTCGATACACAGCTATTTTTGGTATGATTAGGCCTTGAAGTATGAAGCTATTTGGCTTCCAATAATTGCAAAAGTAAAACATAAAATGTCTTTGTATTAATATTTAATATTTTCTTTTATTTGAGGCGGCCGAACTTGTGAGCTTACATTACGAGGAGTACATTGCGCATACCAGTAAAATGCGTGAATACCTAGCATCACAATTGAGAGATAAGTTTTCCGAGTGCAACCATCATTTCAATGTAGACATGCTTCTCAGTGAGTCATGTGGCAGGCATAGAGTTGAGCATACCTGTAACGTCAAGGGCCGTAGTTTTTCATTGCCACATGTTCGCATATACGGCGTGGACCTATGTTCGCAGATTAGAATCGCGGAATCTCGTAATGATTGTACGGCTACTACAGTGGAGGTGAAGAGGAATGTTTGGCTACGTGATAGATGGTCACGCTGTTCTGCCATTCTGAATGTTGTGTTTGAAGGACCTCCTTGGATAAACAGTAAGTTTTCGATGGACGCGAGGTTTGCTGCTGTTGCTGTTTCTATACTTTGTGGGAAAAATGTATCTTTTCGTTATAATATAAAGCGCAGATTCGCCTATTAATTTAAATTGTTATAAGTTGTATTCTGAAACTACAGTTTATGAAGATGCTATTTGTGAACGGCATATACAGAATAAAAAATAGCAGCAGTCAGTACCATTAGTTTTGGATTCAAGCCAACAAATATTTTTATAACTTTGGTATTGAAAATCCGTCTTCATACTTCATTGTTTTATTGTTTTTTCACTTGTACAATGCATACCTCGGATTTTATTATATATTAAATTATAGTTTGGTTCCGTTTATCAGTTGGCTATATTGCTCCCATTATGACGCAGAAAGAACAGAATATGCTATTGCTTGCCATTGACGAATATCTTAGTAAGGTGCGCGTCTAACTAAATTGTTTTACTTGCTTTATTGAGGCTAATTCCCGTTGAGGGATATACTGGCATCCTAGTCGTAATCATGAACATTACCGCAGTTATTATGCGAGTAATGTCTCCAGTACCATTTCATCTTTTGCTTTACTTGCATATCTAATTTAAATACAGTCTATTGTAGTTTGTAAGGCAGCAGACATTAGATTGTTACTCGATGTTTTCTCCAGTAGTCTTTTCTATCTTGCATTTCCTTACCAGCTGTGATAGAATTAATATTCTGAATTTTTCTTCCCGTATATTATCTGTTATCCAAGGGTGACGAGCGCCAGCTGCTCGGAGAAACTGGTTTCCATGCGCCAATGAAAACTCGATTCTGTAAATAGGGAGATAAGATCCGCCACGGACAGGCATTAAGCTGTTTACAAGACGCTTTTGGGTGCGCATACCATAGGTGGTAAATTAGTACCACGAACTCAGTCCTGGTATCATATCAAGACAGTAATTACCTGTGAAACCCAATTAGCTAAATGAAAAATGATTGTTACATTTTACTGTCTGCATAATAATTTTATTATTAATTGTTGTATTTTTGTGTGTTCCCTCGTATTCTACTATTAATAATCAGTAGCAAATAAAAATGCATTATATATCGTACTGTGTGCTATTTTTAAATCAGTTTCATTTTACAAGAAACATATTCTGACAGATAATTTTTGATTGGTTGCGCAGTGCGGGCTTCAAGTATTGAATCTTCGCAATTTATATTCGCGGGTTGTCGCTTTTTTACTATCAGTTTTGCAAAGATCCGATTGATCCCCATTTCCAAGTACGCATCGAGTTTATCTTCTTATTTGCTGGAGTCAGATTTGTCCTTTTCTTCCGAAGGCTTTAACATCGTTCATACTAACCACTGGAGATGAGGTACGATCTAATCTTCGTTGACTGGTGATGATTCGATTCCTACTTTTCGGAATCATCATCAGACCTCTATTCACACATACAAATTACAATGCTCACAATAGCAGATTTACGCAAGTGTGGTAACCTCGTTTCGAAACAGTTATTTCTTATATATTTAAAAACAATCTTGACTCACCAATGGTTTTAAACAAAGAATTGGTCTCAGTTATTAAAATCTATATATTTATACTTATGAAGCACATAAAGACAAATAAACACCAATACTGTAAAGACTGCCCAGTTCCTCCCAAATACAAATAAAGCTTAGTTTGAACTGGATGTGTCCAAAGTGGTGTTAGAGCCTAAAAATGAGAGGCGAAAGCCGAATTATGAATTTAAATGCTTAAGAACGGAATTATTATCCAACATTGTACTAAGCCCTAAGGCGGATAAAGGCGGCGCAGCAGTATTAATGAACCAATCAGATTGAGGATAAAGTGTATGAGCAATTGAATAATGTCGAGGTATATAATGAAATAAATAAAGACCCAACGGATTGGTTGCAAGCAGAGTTTAAGACTAATTAATAGAATGATTGAGTCGGATGAATTAGATTCAAGACTTGGCAATTCATTAATACAACATGATACAGTCCCTTCGAGAGTTTGTGGTTGAGTGAAGGTTCATAAGCAAGGTAATCCACTTAAATTAATTGTTAATGTACAAAATGCACCAAATTATAGATTGTCTAAATTTCTAGGCCACAGAATTAGAAAATATACTCATGTTTTTTATTATAGTTTAAAGAACACATACCATATTATTGGCATTATTGGTAGATACAATTTGATGGAGAGTGATAGAATAACAAGCCTGGAATGTTGTATCGATGTATACTAATGTTACTTTGCAAGCAGCATTAGAAAGTGTGAAGCGTTGTCTAACCGAGTTTCCAGAGATAATAGAAGGTAGTAAAATGACGTTAAGAAGTATTATGGAAATGTTAAATATTTGTATGTCCTCCACCTATTTTATGTTCAGAAAATAATTTTATAAACAAGTTAAAGGTGTAACTATGGGAAAACCACTATCAGTCCCGGTTGCTAACATTTTTATGCACTATTTTGAAAAAATCTGTTGTTAAAATCTCCTCTCCAGCAAAACTTGTATGTGAGATTCCTGGATATGTTTCTAATTTGGAATCATGGTGATAATGAGAAAAATAGATTTCTACAGTTAGCCAACCCGCTAGGTGAATTAAAATTTACATTATAAAAAGAGAATAATGATGAATCACCCCTTCTGAATGTGAAAATAAAACGGAATGGACCCAGATTGAAAAGAGATATTTTTAGGCAAGAGACCTAGTCGGGACTCCTGAATTTTTTCTCAAACCACCAATATTGAATAAAAATAGGCATTCTTAAATACATGATATTAAGGAGTCTTGAAATAGCGGATTTGCAAAATAGAGATATGGAAATGACGAAATTAAAGGAAATATTCAAAATAAATGGCTATCCGTCAATTATAATAGAGAGGTTAATAAAGGAGCTCTTGCAGAGATTTAATGGTAATATAATAAACCAAGTAAAGTAGGAAACAGAACTAGATGAGCGCACAATTATGTTATTATCTGATTCAAAATTGACCAGGAAAATTATAATAATAACAGCTTAATACAATATCAAAACTGTTTTAAGACAATCGCTTACCATAGGCAATAAACTACCTAACCAAAAAGAAAGAATAGAACCCCTAAATACTTCAGGAGTATATGCGATACCTTACAAAGATTGCAAAGTCAGTTATATAGGCGAAACTATGCGTCCGATAAAGGTTCGTAGAAGGGAACACGAAACATCTTGCGAATACGGACACAAAAATCAGATCTAGCTAGGCATTCAAAGAAAACAGGTAATGAAATAGACTGGGATGGATACAAACATATCGCGTTCTGCAACCGCAACACATTAAATATACTAATTAAAGTCAATTGAAATAAAATCGGGCAATGATGTAATGAATGTAACCTCGGTAGAGAAATCGTTAGGCCCATTATCTAATGAAGCTTTTTCTAGGGTCGTAAAACGGGAAGCGGATGAACCAGATTTAATTATAAACCTGAGCAAGAGACCCCGTTTACTGGAAACTCATTGAGTATGACCGAGAACGATATAAATTCATATTTCCTAGATTATGTATACCGGGAATTTGAGGTAGCTGCAATTGTACTGAGGTAAGGGTCGATTTACCACTTTTGGTATATATATATATATATATATATATATATATATATATATATATATATATTCTAATTTGGAAGAAAGAACACATTAATAACAAAGTGGATGAATGCCATTTATTTCGTGAATACTAATCATCGCTATACAATCATACATTTATATACATTCTGTGTTTTCAATTGATTATGGTAGCGGTAACAAATCTGATTCGCTTTTACTTCTGTTTCTTGTTTGGGCTGGTTGGTAAGTTTGTATGCGTTTGTGTTTGTGTGTGTGCGTAATTGCATGTAAAGGTCATTCTCACAGTATTTCAAAGTGATGTCTGAGATCTGGTCATTATTGTTTTGATGGCTTGAGAATTAACCATTTGTGTGCATTGTTCGCTGTTACATGTACGAGTGCTATTTTTCCCTGTGTAGTTGATCGTTTCACCTTGTTGCGCAAATTTTTATTTTGCACATGGTAACAGCGCCAGTGTGGATTGCAGTGTTTGGAAACTCCTCTGTTATTTCCACTTCAGTTTGTTGCTAATCCGATTGAATGTTTGTTTATTCTAGTCGAGGGTCTGTCTGGTCTCGCCTGGATACCAGTAGATTGTTGTTGAATTTTATTATTCTTGGCCAGTCGATTAGAATATCATGTTGATGAAACTTTTGAATATTAAAGTCAGGTGCTTGTTGCTTTATATAATATATATATATATATATATATAATGTTGTTATATATTAAATTGAATGATGTCATGCTAACCGCGAAATGTGATAACTAATATCGATCAACGCCAGGGTGTATGGATTTACTCGAGTAACAGGTTTTCAGAAATTGTTGTAATTCTCAATTTCGGTGAAGTATAGCATAAATTGATATACATAATGTTGGTACCATGTTCCGACTCGGAAACCACAGTGTTATTACCATGTACCTTTTCGGTACAATAATGTTGGTGTCGCTTACTAACATAATAGCCATTGTGTTAGTATCCTTTACAGACTCTGTATATATATTATATAGTGTGAGTTAGCGTTGAAGTCCAATTGTCGTGGACTATATGATGTTAGCTTCACTATTGCAGGTTTACACATTCGTCTAGGAGATTGTACCGTCCTATTATCCCACATTCTTGACCAAAATATATAGTGGTTAAAGGGCGTAATACCGGCTCCTACTGATGAGTCGCCAGTAAGCACGAAACGAATGTGCATGAGATTATACTTTCCGTTCATGCTGCCTTTGGTTTATCCTTCTGGTCACAAATGAACTAATTTGTTACTAGGTTCGCAACACCTAATACATACTTGCATATATTTTAGTTCTCCGTAACAAACGGTATTTAACTGTTATATGTTGAGTGGGTGTTTTCATGTGCTCCATGCATAGGCATAAATAGAGTTTAATTAATGAGATCTTTTCTTTGTTTTGAACCATTAGTGAGTTAATGGATTTTTTTAATATATAAAAATAACTGTTTTGGAACGAGGTTACCACATTTGCTTAAATCTGCTGTTTTAAGCATTGTAATACGTAAGTGTGAATAGAGGCCTGATGATGATTCTGGAAACTAGGAATCGAAACATCGCCAGTCAACGAAGATTAGGTCGTACTTCATTTCCAGTGGTTAGTAAGAACGATGTTAAAGCCTTCGGAAGAAAGGGACGAATCTGCTTCTAGCCAATAAAAAGACAAACTCGATGTGTACTTGGAAATGGGGATCAATCGGATCTTTGCAAAACTGACAGTGAAAAGCGAAAACCCGCGAACGCAAATTGCGGAGATTCAAGCATATTTTCGCCAAATAAATAATCTCATATGGTTCCATTCATATGGACAATGATGGACAAAATATCAAGGCTACCTGAAATTTAACTGACAAATTTTTGTCACTGATATGTTGGTATGGCGATTTATCAAAAATATACTAAACCAAAAGCAAAGTTGTAGGCCAACTCAGCATTATATCATTTTGTGTGACGAATATTTGCATGTTTTGATATATCGCACTAATTTATTTTTTAAATATTTAGATGAATGAATTGCAGTGACATTATTACATGAGATAAACAACCCATGATAGTGTTAGTGCATGCATGAAACGAAGGTATTCTAGCTCCTACTTTTAAATATTGTTAAAATTATTCACAATTGCACGATCTCCCAGAAAAAGTTGTGCGAAAGATAATTTTGAAACACAACTTCCATAGTCTTTGGTCCCAATCAGTACATTTTTACTGAAAATCTATACACTGGCCGCGATAAAGGGCGTGTATTGCAGATTTGCTTCCAGTTATTGAAATTTTTCTAGTTGACTATATGGCGATCTGAACCTTGGCACTTGTTTTCGATAATTTTATTGTGAGCGCATTTAATATATATTCATCTTTAGCCTATTTAAATCGTATCGTGATGCATTATCTCCATCTTATGCAACGCATTGCTTTCAACTGTTACTTGTTTTCAACTGTTACTTATCAGCAATGGCAGCAACAAATATTGGTTGGTTATGATTTATTTACTCTTTTTAAACTCTGGTGCGCATATTTTGTGTTTTATCATATAAAGTTACTATCTAGCTACGTTTAAGTATCAAGATAACAGTTGTGTCATTTAAGATCTATTCGCCTTGTTTTTTTCATTAAAACCCAATCACTTATCACATTAACAAAAATCGAACGTAAAGTTCATCCTTTTTAATTTTGCGTTCTAACTTGATTTTTCGGAAACGAATATCTTCCAGTTCCAAATAATATCAACTGTCCGGAATTTAATGTTAGGATCTTAATTATTAGAGTTTTAACGGCTAGGCATGAAAAAATGATTAATCTCCCTATAACGTTGGATTAATAATATAGTTTTGTCACATTAGGCTAGCAGAATTTAACAGTGAAGAAAAAATATGCAAATTTCTATTTGAGGAAACGTCAGTAAACAACGGAACAAATTTCAAAAATGTTTACGTTAAGTTTGTTCACCTGAAAGTTTTTTATGTTAGGTTCTCAAATTTCATTCCGCAATACTGAGCTTGACATTATATCGAACAAACCTATTAGAATATTTGAAACTAAATCCAAAATCAACCAAAAAAGAATCGATTCAACAGAAGCTTTAAAGCAGGTGCTTCTAATGCACACAACTGGATATAAGTCACGTTCTGCGTGTGCGCTCAATTCGATTGCTCAGTAGAGCACTATTATTTCACCTATCGCCACATTGGCTTAAGAAACAAGGTTGGCAATTTTGACATAACAAAAACAGTTAAAGTCAGCTACAACAAAATTGGGTATTATAGGGCCCATTCGTCTGCCTGGATGGGGTCCGCGTGTGCATCATTGTTCTTGGTTGGAAACCTTGCGCGATATGGCATCGAGTAGAGCTCAGTGGTGACCTTGTTGCAGATTTCTAATAGAATCATTTTCGTAGCCTACTTTTCTTAGTAGGTCAGTGTTAGCTGCGGGGTTTGGCATTTTTTATGATGTGATACAGTGAAAACCGCGCGGAAGCTGTTATGCTGATGTTGCCTTGATTAATGCTGACTTGGCGATAATGGTGTTGTGAAGAGGTTTAGTTTGCCTCAATTCTGTGTGTTATCTAGATACATATATTCATAGTAACTAGGTTCTCTCATAAATCTAATTAATAATTTGTGTGTAAAAGTTAATATCTTTTTTTATTCATTTGAAAATTCTTGTTTTTTGTTTTACTTTTGGTTGTAAAGCAGTGAAACATTAGTTGCTATTGACTTTTGTATGGCTGTGCATGATGATTATGGATATGAGTAAACCAAAGTTGGCAATATTTTAAACACTATCTTAACCTTATTAACTAAAATTGGAATAATGGTTTTAGGCTTAACAAGAAATATCGAGCGAGATTAAGAGTAATTAGTGATAATTTCTTAATAACAGTGCAAAATAATACGCAAACCTGACTTAACGATTATTTATTCATAATAAGAAACGAGTCCAAATCTTACCGTATTTCTATCATTAAACTCGGTTAGTTATTTTTAATACTAATCAGGTTAGTCAGAGTTCAAATTAGGATTTACAGAGTTTGAGATAAACAACAATCCCATTGTATCTTATAAACCGAACAATATAGCAAAATACAATTAGTCACGCTCTGACGTGTATCAGAGCACGACGGCAAACTTTCTATCGAAGATCAAACCGCGTTGCATATATATTGTTTGGAAAATCAGGCGTATGAATTCCACACAGTATTCTCGAATATATTGCACATATTTTTGTCACCACTTGCGCAATCAATGATTGTCTAAGTTTCTAACATGTACGTCAATACGTGTGACGGACGGTAGTTACGCTGTTGTTCGACAACTGCTTCAATACAATGAAATTAGTGTTTACATGAAGCTTGCAAACTTGATTTAAAGAATTTTTACCACCACTCGCACAATCAATGATTGTTTACTTAATGCTTGTAGCTAAATCTTCAAACATGTTACGTTCGTGACCATAAAGAAATTGCGCAGCCAATATTTCCGTTCAGGTACAATGTGTGCGGGCTATCTGAGTGTGAATCGTATATCTGATTTTCCATGCCTTATACAAATTGCTGTTTGATTCTCGTTAGTTATTTTTCTGTCGTATTCTCATAGTGAACATGGAAGGTCGAAACGCGTTAATACGTGTGACTGACGAAAGTTTTGCTGTTCTTCGACGATTGGTTACACATTGCAATTGGTGTTTACTTCAAGCTCGCGAATCTGAATTAAAGAATTGATACCACCACCTGCGTAATCAATGATTGCTTAGTTATATTACCTCTGTATATATATAACCTATATATTTATATATATATAAATATATATATACATATGCGTTGCGGATTGATCCTTGTTAGTCAGTTTTCCTTCGTGCTTCGGTGATGAGCATAGACACGTTTTTAAATGTTTATTATCATAGTTTTGTTAGGTTATGCTATCAATTAGATACTGTTTGAATGGCTTTTATCTCAGGCTCGAAAACTGGTTTTAAAGGTTTGTCATCCCTACCCACGCAATCAATGATTTTTTAGACCTCTACAGGAGCATTTAAATCTCGTCATAACAAGAATTGAAAGGGATGAATACATCTACTATTTAACGGCTTGCATTAGTGTATTTTGTGTTTTGCCCTATTTTTGTTCTAAAGTGGTTTGTTCAAATTGTTCGTATTGTGAAATTTTACTCAAAGAAATGATGTCTAAATTAAGCATTTTCGAAAATCTGTCGACAGGGATTTACAGCATGAAGTTCTTGTGAAGTCGTTGAGTTTTTAAATAACCAATTTTTGTCTCTTTCTCAGCTTCTAAAGTTAACGTATTTTTTCGTAAATGAACACATTCTATTACTCTTAATTTGGACCAGTACACATTGAGTTAATCTTAGCTAATTTGAGATAATCTCGTTCCAGATATTTTATGCAAGGATTTTGTAAAATGAAACCGTAGACTGCTACTGCGTGGAAATTTATAGCACTCGTAGGTCGATAAAATACTTATTCTTTTACATTTTCAGGTGTACAATGTGGTTGTTTTACTGATTGGTGGGTCCTCCCTGGTCCCGACTTTGTTATATATATATATATATATATATATATATATATATATATATATATATATATATATATATATATATATATATATATATATATATATATATATATTGTAGATTTAGTATTGATATTGTCCGCAATATGTTTGATGTTTTTGTCCAAAATAATGAGTAATACGAATATGCTTTTAATATGGTTAATATTTTCTGGTTCTGACAAATACTAATGAAATTGGTATTGTCATTTTTTACTGCTTTACTCCACCTAGGTGATCATCTTCTTCGATTGTGTCCGGAGGTGGAGGCTAGCCGACGAGCAGCCTGTCATGCAAATAGTACCAAACCAAAAATGAGCAATATGTTGCCGGATTCAAGCGTTGACAATGCATTCCTTCATCAAACCAACACAGATGATGGTATAAATAAATCGCTTTATACAAGTTTTGATGATTAGTGCCACATTATGTCTGTTAAATATAATTATCGTCACAAATTTTTAACACGAATAACAATTCATGTCTTTCCGTAGTCATATAATTTTCTGGCCTAACGACGGGCGCTCTGTGATCAATCGTGTTGGTAGCGTTATCGGGAACAATGCTGAGACTAAGCGAATAATATTATGATCCTCCAACCGATTCTGCCGACTATCTTTATCATTTACGGCAGACTCTAGGAGAAGGAAAACTCCGAATACAAACTATACTCACTAGAAATGGGCGACTTAGTGTTCTCTTACAGTTCACATATAACCATGAACGACTTATGGTTATATGGCAGAGAAATATTAGTCACATTTGGCTTTTTTTAAGGCTCTGCATGCATGCATGCATACATGCGCTAGAAGGCAGTAGCTTGATAGGAAGTAAGATGAAAAGTGATTAGAGGTGCTACCTCATTAGTCTCTGGGAATAATTCTCATTATCTTACGCGCTCTTCGTTTATCACTTTTGTTAGTCTCAGTGTTGCAGAATGGAAAATTTGTTGTGTCGTCCTCATCGACAACGTCTGTTCTTTAGCCTACCGTGACGTCGACTCTGATCGCAATTAATAAATTACGCATGCAATTTTTTTCTTAAATTCAGGTTTATTTCATGTGCCTATTTGTAAAGCCAATAGCCCCGTTTGTCCTAACTACTGTTGTCATTCAGCAAACTGGTTATAAAAGCTGAGCCTTGCTCTAAATGTGTGGGGCACTTGTTGTTATGCCCCACCTATCCGCCTCCTGCACTGGCCACGTGCTAAGTGTAATCGCTGAAAATGTGACACTGAATATATTTCCATAAAACGCATGCCTAAAATGTAGGCTAGTGGAAAAGTAACAAATACAAATTTAGCGCACTTTGAACACCGTTCTTATGATATTCCTTTTGTCAGGTAAATATCCGCTAGAGTCTAAAGGCAAGCAGACACAGTTGATATGCTTGACTAGTTCGGTTTTTAAGTGGAACCAGACTTTCTTTGTGTAGGCATAGATTTAACTATTGTATTTTTTCACTCCTACTCCTTCTATGTTATTTGTCTATATACATTGTTTTCGACTGAAATATTTAAGGCGCTGCTATCATCATTACCTCCTACTAAATTTTTCAGTTAATTTAGCCTTAGATTGAACTTGATAATTACAATAAATGTAAAATTTATTCATATTTTTCGGTTTTACCTTGTTGATGATAAAGAAATTGCTATATCTTATGAAAGAAGTGTAATTACTGCCCGAAAATATAGAGCCTTATAACACGAAATTATGATCAATCCGCTATATTTTGAAAGTTATGTCACATGGTAGCATCATTCTCTGACACACGTCCTTTTGCGTTTCGACCTTTTGTGTGTGCAATCGGCATACAATACAAGCTTTATCGACGGTAGTCGAGTTAAGACGTACAGCTTATAACGTTTTGAAAGTTGATTTGTAGCTGGCATGCCTTAGATATTCCGCGCTCCACTGTGAATTATCGGTTGCACAATTTCTATGCAGACAGGTGCATACATTTTTCCAACATCCGCTTCCCTCATATTTGTTGTTTAATTAAACATAACTTTATTGCAACGGGCTGTACAAAGCAAGTTTGTGTACTAAAACCATATTTTTTCAGTGTCTTGCGGTATTGCTTAATTACCATCAGTTCTGCGTACTGCCATACTGAAACCTTGATTGTTCACCATCAAAGTATGATTCGTGATTTAAGATTTTAAAAATGCGTCTTTATTCTTTATTTCTTTGCAATACACGCGCGAAAGTACATTACCTAATTTACTTTTTCCACTAAATTAACATACCGCAAAAAATTGTTTCTTTGATTGCAGTTGTTGAATTTTTTAAGTGAAATGTAAAAATCGTTACTTAAAGCACTTTATATGCACATCATGGTTTGATTCTTAGTCTTCGGTTTACAGTTGTGAAGCTGTCTGAACTGAATTTTTTTACAAATATGGCGGATTGTTGCGTAATGTAATGTAATGAATGAATTTGTCGCCGATATGTGCACATTTGTAAGATTTCGAAGGTTAGGAACTATATCTGGCTTAATAAAATTTCTATTTACATACGCACTGCGTTTCGATCCTAGTCTGTTGAGATACAGGTGTTGACAGCTGTGGCTGTTCATGATCGCGTTTTACGAATCACCTTAGAAAAGCTGTTTTATTGCTGTCTGTGACGATGATGATGATGATAATTGGTCAAATGTTACGATCTAGTTTTTGTAAATTCTAGCTTTAACACAATGGAATTACCGGCAATACTAGAATCCTATCACTAAATGTGATACTGGTCTTCTGTTTACAAGGAGCTAATCTTTCCGTCGCGATAGCCGCTCACATTTTCTACAAATATCCCAGATAAGGATGCAGTCGATGTGCAATAGTCCTTCAAGCAAGCCAATTTACCTGCTTTTAGGAACTGTAAAAACAAAGTTTAAATAAGCGCTGGCTCTCCAAATCTGAGCATGTGCTTTACATGTCTATGAATTTTTAATCATGTTAAGAGTTGTCACCTACCATGCAAGAAAGAGGTCTCCGCACCTAGACTAAGGAGCTCCAACAGGAGTTGCTATCTAGCTCGCAGCAAATGAAAGCTAACTGAATAAACGTTGCTATTATATGCATAAAAACTGTGCGTTATTAATTTGTATGCTGATACAGAAACACAGGCGCCTTCTATTTCTGAAGCGTAATTCCCTCGTTTCCAGTCTTTGCAATTCTTAAACTCTTAAAGGCGGCTTTTCAGAAATCACATAATTTCCATTTCTCTAGCCAGCTGCGTTGAATCGAAAGTAGCCTTTAAAATGTCCTGAGCGTCCCTCTTTTATAGTATTGCATTATCGGCGGATAACTGAACCAATGTACCATTTAGAGTTCTCGTGGCCGATCATTACCACACAATTTATCATACCGCACAGAACTCTGACCAAAAAAGAGAACAACAGCTGGGCATTTGTGCCAGTAGTTGTTAGTTAAAATAATTGCTCTAATCAGCCGTATATCCTTGAAATAGTTTCGATTTCCTTTCGGAGACGAATATTTAGATACAATTTCGTCAGTTTGATATTTGTCTTAATAGCAACAAATTTGATTATATATATATATATATATATATATATATATATATATATATATATATATATTGTCACGCGAGAATTATAAAGCAACACTAGGTCGCTCAGAACAATTCAATAGGAATATTTTTAGTGTGGAATGGTGATGACTATTCTCCTGTATTAAGAAGTTAGCATGGACAGTCTCCTACTATCTTTGCGCTTAAGCCGGTGTATTTTATTATGGAAAATTGTCCAAATCATATCATAGTTGGTTGTGATGACAGGAATACATGTATACTTTCAGCATAGGAAATGTTTATTTTAACGCTGCTAGTATGTCTTCGTATGGCTTACCAGTCACTGTGTTTTCTTATTAAGTTTTTGACTTTTATATTTTATTTAATTCCGAAACTTGGTTATCGTAGACTCGACAAGGCTAAATAATCAATTTCGCTATAGTGAAGGAATCGAGGAGCCAAGACAGGAGAATATAGACCCACCAGGTTCGACAGTTCTTCAAGCTTGTGGTTATTCTCCATTGTTGGCCGCTTCAGCCTTGCGCCTGTCTGTCGGAAAAGAGACTACGATTGAACAAATAAACACAGCTGTGTCCTGCATTTATCGCGGCGTTTGTCAGTTAGTTGCGGAGCAAAATGGCTGCTGCTGTTTCTTAGAAGCATCCCAATAGCCAACACACTTTTCAATTTAAATACAATGATGTTGAACTAACGTGTTGGTTATTTTGCTTCTGGATCTCGCCAGGCGCTCACCGTATTACATTCAAGAGTTTGAATCATTTTGTTGCTTTCTTGATTTTTAGAATATTGGAAATGGCTTATTTTTTTAAGTCCATATCAGGCGTGCTCCAATATGTATTTTAGGATTTCGCACAGTTCATATCTTTATGTTCTATCTTCTATTTTTATACATTTCAGTACGGTTGGTATGTTTTAATTAAATGTCAAATAATTTCATTTCGTTATGAGAATGACGTATATAATTCTAATTTTTTTCTGTATTACGAGCTAATTTCTTGTTCATGTACTGCTACGATTCCCTTTTTCGTAGGCCACATCGGTAGCGCGAAGTTATCTTCACTGAGCATTGTCTTAATCCCTAACAGAATTATAACTGATCTAGCCGAAATAGAAAGGCCGCCTTGATCTCCGCGAAGCACACTAGTCATATTACAAGATTAATTTGATATTTTATTCACGTATAACGTTCCCTCCTATATAATGGGCATCCAATATGTTCTTAGTAAATTTTTTTCACAAAAGACAGCATTTTCGTCAGAAGTGTTCGCTCAATTTAGCAAGAAATGGGACAAAATTACTGAAAAACTGTCTCTTATATTACAGCACTAATAGATAATACGTTCAGTTGTAAAATTTGAAATTGAAATCACGTAGAAACAACACTGTCTTTATCGCATAAATTATTTAAATTATATCGATTTTGTCACCCAGATCTTCGGTGCTATGATAATACTCCATCAAGATATGATTTAATTCTCAGTCACTGGGTGTCACCTTATCGAATTTTGTTGACAAATTAGCAATGCTACAAGGTTTTTCATACGTTATGGCATTACTGTCAATGCACCAATTCTAATTCCATTTCAGCTTTTCATACGGTTGTTCCTACCTATATAGGTACTTCGCATAAAACATGAAAGTAATATTGAAAGGCAATTGGTTCGGCAACTACGAGTCTGTTGTTCTATTTAATTAATCATTTATTGACAACTGCTAACACTGCAAAAATTATTCAAATTAACATAGCTGATTTAGATCTAGTCAGGTATGCGTAAACAGGGAAATTGAACTTCCATCTTGTTATAACATTTATATATTCTTGGTTCATTTCTGTAGAATATATGTCGAATCTCATAGCAAGTTCAAACAAGACAGAAATGGCATGCTAAACTAAAAACGTGTAATGAAATTTCTGAAAAATATAAATTATAACCTTGTATTTAATCACCTTCAACTGTCTAAATTACTCAAAATTCATAGTCTTTTTTGAGCCATCTTTTCGAAATGTTCTAATCACTAATAAAAACGACTCTTGAACATTCTAATCTATACAGTCTTTGTTAATAAATATCTAAACGTAATCGTGAACAGATCTGTTGTGTTTGAAGAATCATTCTAGTTTTCCGATATCTTGTTCCGGTCATCATCAGGTGTCATAAAATCCATTGTATAAGTATAATTGCAAATTATGAAGATGTAGCGCCTGTCCTCGACTAAAACTCATTAAAATACCGATTTATTGTTTTTTTCATTTGTATTTCAAGTACGAAATGCAACTAATTATTTAAATATTTTGCTTGGAATAACAGTAATGGCTAGTTGTTTAGCGGCCGTATTTTGTTGCACCAGGATGCTCGCAACGTATTGATACATTCCAATGCATTTTCATATGTAAGATCATGTGACTAATTAAGAAATGTGAAATGCTTTTTTTGTATTACGACCTTTATTACAACGCACAGTTAATTTTCCGTTGGAAATAAATACTTTTCCTTTTATTATTACTTGATAGTGACTCTACCGCCTAAACAGACGAATATGCCACAGCCCAGCAACGCGGTTAAAGATAGTCTGTCCACATTTTTAGTGTACTCATTAACGTTGTCATGAAGAACAAGGAAAAATTGTTGTTTTGACCATATTGCACTATGCGCAAAGAAAGCCGAATATACACAAATGTTTTTGAACTATCGTATTTATAAAAGGAACCTCCAGTTGTAAACTGTAGTGATTTTTCAAAAAAGAGATGGCAGTTTATACTTTTAAAAATTTTTAAATCCATTGCAGTTCGATCCATTTCTGTCTTCCGTCATGCTTTGATGATCTGGAATGTAAATAATGCGTCAATATCTAATAATATTTCCTTGGACACATTCAGGAACAGAACGTATCTCCAATACCAAAGAAATATCTAGTAACAGATAGTGATAGTATTTATTCCCCATTATCTCTTCTAGATGAAAAGGCATGAATGAATTTCTGTCGAAATGTCTAAACCCTTTGGCCATCTATTCCATTACACTAGTAACGTACTCAAAAGACATTATTCACATGGACAAATTGAACACACTTTAAAAACAAGCCACGGAAAATTTTGAAAGATAATAATTTTTTAAACATCGAAATCACATAAGAATGAATGACTAGCTTTAACGTTATATAAGCAGAAAACTCACCTGTTCCAAGATCATCAACTTTAAATAGCGTCATAAATTCAAATGATGTTAAGCATACGCAAATCCCAAATAATTAGACGTTGTAGAGAAGCAGAAGAAAATGAGTTTTAACAATATTAAGACAGTTAATGAATATTTTATTATAGGAAGCGCATATTTGGATCACAACATTGTCAAAGACAACTTTCAAGCAATTTTAACGCTATCAACCAGTCCATTAACAAAGGCAGTTTACACAGCAGCGGTTTAATATTCAATAAAACTTTACAATCAATTCTGCATGATATAAAATAACTAACACCTTAATTCTGATGAGTCTTAAATACCACGAAACGATTGTACATACATTAAATAAGAAAGATGAAAAGCTTAATGTAACAAGAGTGGCATGGCATAAAAACAGCCATTAGCAAATTCTTAATTCAACCTTCCAATAATGAAACAAAATAAATTGTAGAGAATTACAATGATAATTAGAAATCAAACGCAAAATTATAGAGTTTATAGAAGTTTTTTAAATCAAACAAGGAATTACACAAGAGTTGACAAAAATATAGGTTCCGTTTTAAAAAAATAATTCAGTCTTAAAATCTGCAATAAATACAAAGAGAGAGGTTAATCAAACGTCACCCAAGAAACGTTAACCAACTTCCGAAATCCTGTAACCATGATAACTTCCAGCATAACGACCAGCGGGCCCTAGCTGGTCGTGCCGGCAACGATAGAGTTAACCGTGCCAATATTGTCATAGTACAGTTATCGTATCCTATGCAATGCTATTACTGTACAGTTTAAACTCAGTATTAAATGAAAGTAAGCATGCCAGATGCGGAGAGTATGTTTGTGCCGCCGAAGAAACCGTTGACCTCTAGCGCTTCAAAATGTAATACTGAGCATAGACGCGTGTCAGCCTTACGCGAAAAACCATCTGAGGAAAATTAGATATAAGTTATTCGCTTCACAAAGCAATTGACAACCTAGCATAGCTAGGAAAATTTGTTTCAGAAACAAGACTCAGGGGTAAGTAAGATTAAACTCTAAATAAGAATATGATAGAAATCAAAGCTAATCATGCATTTCGTCTGCAATCGCTTTAAAGTACGATAGAATGTTGCATGTATCCTGTAACTTAGCAGATTTATCAGAGAATTATTTTGATAACATTTTTTGGCAAATCCTCGAAAAGTAACAGAAATTGGCCAAGGCATTCGTGCAATATAAGCAACCGAAGAAACGAAATAACATTAAAACATATTACATATCCGTTTAAACCGCGGCTAGTGGCAAAATCAGTATTGCCACACAAACTCTATCTAATTAGCATATACAGTCAGCGACAGCACTCATGCGAAATCAATGAAACACTAAACAAGAGCATAAAAAGGAAAATAATTTTTAGTTTATGATTATTGACTAGTTTTCTTTTCTCCGTTGCCAACAGCTTACACATATTTTATTAGATACGACGTGTCGAGAAATGAATAATCACGTATAAAAAAACAAGATAAATAAAAATATCATCAAAAACGCTTACTCCTAATGAGGCGTGCGTTTCGTTCTTTCTAACTAATTTTGTTTATTCTCTTGCTCCTATATTAACTAATTTTATGTATATACGCTATATCGAATACAAACTTGCATATTTTTGCTGATTGCAACCGAAGATATATAACTATCATGTTAAAACGAATGATTTAATTACCAACATAACACGACAGCTGGTACTGTTCGGGGATTTTTCTTCAGTATGACACTCCACTTACAATGACATTTCTATCGTCAACTTCATTGAGTTGGCATCATTTACAGTTTTTTCTCTTTAAAAGCATACGGCTGTCGTGCTTGACAGCTCATGCGCACTAAATTTACTCTGCGCGTGATCTTGTGTCACACTGTGAATGCTTCTCTATTATAATTTTCTAGGGGACTACATCGTCTTTTTGTATCTCATTACCCGATCAAATATACAATTAGTTCGTTACAAAGTACCAAATAATAATGTAAATGGGTTTAAACCTGGTCATACTCACTTCGGTATATCATTTATGTACATCATTATTCATATATACATTTGCCTAATTTAGGGTTGTTAATGTCTACCATATATACCCTTAATCAATTAAGCTGGCATTTAACTGGCTGTATGTAGCAGATGTCAACGTCCAATTAGTATAAATCATTTGAACATCTATTGCAGTAGTTGTTCAGCGTAGTGCATACTCCAAATAATGAATAGCCAGTCAGCTCGAAACCTATACGTCGACGGAATTAAAACTCTTCTTCATGTCGGCTGTAATATGTCTTTCCTGTTTTATATGAACTTTTTTTGATTTACTACTTGTACCAGAACCAAGAAAAAGCGAATGAGAAAAGTAAAAATTTTCCTATAATTCAAAACGAGATGAGGAGTGAATAAATTGTAGAGCAAACTGACATCTGTTTGGCGTATTAACATTTAATGTTCCAATATCAATATTTCCAACAATTTAAAAGAAAGTTAAGTTGACCTAAGATTTTTAAAGTATGATTTGTTACTGTATCTAAACGAAATGCGATCGCGACTAACGAGACTATCTAAAACCGATCGGACTATAGTTAAATGAACATCAGTAGCGCGAGCACGGATTATGGTATTAGCGTGCGTGTGTGTTTGCACGCTTTAAAAGCACAAAAAATAGCTTGACTCCGATGAATTGTAAGGATTCCTGAAAAGAAGATATGAAGAAACGAAGGCATTTCATTTTGACCAAATAGCAGAATATAGTGAGAGCCATCAATAAACTGACATCAAACTACTAGACAAACAACCAAAAATTAGAAATCGTACAATTTTACTATTTCTCGTCTATATTGTCCCATTGCAACGCTAATAATAGAGCGAGGAAGTATTATATTTGAAAAATAAAGCATACAGGCAAGTAGTAAGCCAGTTTCAGTTGATCTTTCCTTTTTAAACAAATTGAAACGTGTGAGATAGAAGAATAAAGCTGACAATACTCCATCCCTTTTGAGTTGGGCTTGAATTCCTGTGTTTATCGAAAGTATTTTAAATGACAGCCTTAACAGTAAGATGTATATTCACCAATTAGCAGGCAAATTCAAATAAGAAAAGTTAAACATGAAGTAAGCCAAAAACACCTTTTTGTTATGGCGAAACGGAGTTTGAAAGGCAACTTTATCCTTACATTCAATAGACCCGTTGGTAGAAGCTTGTAACATGTTCCACAATGCTAATCGACTGACACCCTAGATAGTCAAATAAGAGGCGCTTAAATGAAAGCGCTACAGCTGTGCAATTGGTCTTTATCCAACCTTCCTCGTTAGTGTTGTTTTCTCAAATTGACGATGGTCTGCTTGATAACCTAGATAAAATTGGCTGCATTATCATTATCGTATAATATCTGACCATACATTAATCATCGCATTACGGGAATTGTGAAGATAGTTCATTTTTTGGATATAATATTGAAAATTAAACGGAATACTCAGCAGATATGCGCTGGCAAGTCCATGCTCACCTCAAGAATACCTATATCAACAAGTTGCTCGCCGTAATACATAGAAATTTAGATATTCGACGGATGTTTTATGAATTAACGTTCATATGTACAGTTTATATTGGAACGAAATCAGCGTAAACCAGCAATCATGACATCCATAAAATGGTATCGATGAAAACGCACGCGATTTTGAACTCTTTGATAAATTAAATTGACAAAATTTTACGCGGTAATTTCATATCGCAACAAACACACAACTACCCTTTTCAAGCCCGGACATCAGGAAATGGGATATATATGATTTTGAGGAACTTTCAAATTACATTTTAAACATCATATTCTAAGCGTTGCTATGAAAAACGTTAGCTACATAAGAATAAATAAGACTGAAGTCACCTGTAAGCAGTTGGATTTAGGAATCGAGAAAATTTTACAGATGAAAAATGGAAATGGTAGATAGACCAAGCGTTGTTAAGCCGCTAAGCGCGACACAAGTCAGATCAATGAAAAAGAGAAGGCCTGAGGAATTAATTTTAAGCACCGCCAAAAACAGTCAAGAAATAAAGTCAGTGCACAGGAAAATTAACATAATTCACATACACGTTAAATAAAAACTAATATAAAAATGAATACCAAATTGCCAGTTATAGCCGATGCTCGTGTCCACAGAGATTGAACTAATGGCAAATTATTATCTAATTAACACATTTGACGAGTTCTAACTGAGTAGCTAAAACAAAAGTTATCATTTCCGTACCATGGAATTCAAGAAATTTTGAATTCATAAAATTCATAAGTCTGCTGAAATATCCGAAAGGGAATCAAGGCCTACGCATAATATAGCAAAAAATAGTCGCATAATTCATTTTTAAATATTTCCAACTTTCGAATATTGAGCCACAACAGTTGTCAATAGGTAAATTAGTAATTGTAAGTCAAAATGTGCGAATGAAGTATGTTTTAAAAAGCCAACGTTAACGCAAATAAACGCAATAAAATCACAGCCAAAGTTGATATGTAAACGACTGAAATAACTTCTGTTGTTTATCTTTTTATATTAATGGGAAAAAACAACAATAATTTCACTGGAATAAACGAATGCATTGAACGCAATATAGCTTGCATTTAGAAGAATCAGTTCAAAAAAATCTGATTACAACTCTTTGATAGCACAGCACAAATGATGCTTGTAAAAGTACCGAAGGTTTTCTGTCAAACAGAAAAAGACAAATATCCAAAGTTAAGATGCATTAGGGCTTACAGGTACGGCCAAGAGTATTAGGAAGAAATACAAACAACACTCGCTTGGACGTGGAAAGCGAACACCAAATTAAGCCAAAAATTTGACCTTCCTTAAACAACGAAGCAGAACGGAGACGAAGCACCTTTTTAAACTAACCCAATTTGCTGAAACCTTGTTACAAACGATTCTCATCCAGAGCCAAATACCGTTCTATGCTAAGAGATCCTCTGATCAACTTTAAACATGCATTATGCATACGTTCTTTTTGTGAATACGATCTTTAATACAGTGCATGGTACCCTTTGCATTTACTTTTTATCTTTGCACGTGCACACGGTAATATGAACATATGTGCACCACGCTAAATACTAACAATTTCAATAGGGAATTCGTTGAAAATCGCCAACACTGAATTGCTTCGTCTGGCTTCAATGATAATCTTGATAAAGCAAACAATGAGCCGTCATCTGCAGGTTGTAATAGCATGCTTAAACGGTATTTGTAATGGAATGGAGGAATTTGAGCATCACATTTTGAAAATATTTTGACGATGGCGTGTTTTTTAAAATTGCAACACATGTCTGCAAACTTTAATTTTGCTAAAGATATGATGTAAAACAAAAAACTATTTTATAGCAAAAGCAAACACACAGGCAAAGTTATTAGTCTGTAACCATAAAAGTGTTCGGCCTGACAACCAGCATAACTTATCGACTGTAAAATTGAGAATTGGATATACCTAGTGCAGTATAAATAAAGTCGGAAATATGATTTTTGTTGTTTAAGGCATTTTATCTGATTTTGAAAGAAAGAGTAAATGTGGACAAAATTTGTAAAAAGATAAAATCTATCTCTAAACAAGGCACTATTATCAATGAAAGTGACTGCACAAAAACGTCCAAAAACCTATAAAAAATTAATTAAACAAATTAAAATAGCCACATTAATCAGTGTAAGCAATTCTTAACAAAAAATGCGAACAAATTAAATCGTCAGCTCGGATTCATTGGCTAAGGTAGAATGAAGTTTGGCTCTATAGACGAATCAGGGGCGGAAAATAGCGGGTTATAAGCAAATTTCGATTGAGTTCTTAACTTTTATGATCTAATAACATAAATGTAACAATTGTGAAGTCCTATTTATGATTAAACAATCATTGATTGCAAGGGGAGTGATAACAATTCTTTAAATCAAGTTTGCAAGCTTGAAGTAAACACGAATACCATTTCATGTTACAAGCCAACCAACATGCAAAAACTGCGTTAATTACTAAGTACTTGTGATTGATGGTAGTTTCGTTTTGTTGGTTGATTGATTAAATACTATAGGATTATTGCTTAATTCAAGCTCGCAAACATGATTTAGAAAATCCCCTTTAAGAGTTAGTCTTGTACATTTGCAGCACTTTGAGAATACAGTATTTAGAATTATTCCATATACCACCGGTAAGATTTACCTTCCTCTTAACATTAAAAGAAGCAGTTTCTTTACAGAAATGGCAGCAATTATTTGTGCTATGAAACTGTGTTTACAGTGCCAATGGAGGGGAGGCAGGTTATGAATCATATATACCGTGCGAAATAATTTAACTGGTAAATACCGCTAGAACAGAAGAAGACTAAGCAAACATGGTTATAAAAAAACTACATAAATGGGATTTTTTGTTTTATTTCGTCGTTCATACCATCGATAATGCTTCAACAACACAATACAAATAAAATCAATTCACTGGAATTATTGTGGAACAATGACGTATCTGTGATCTTCGTCAAAGAAATAAACCATCAGAACGAAACACTTGCATCTCTGCAAAGTTTACTGGTTCTTGTATGACGAGACCAGGCTAAGAGAATTTATTTCTTCTTGGTTCCATTTGGAGACGTTTCGGTTTGCCTTTTCATATTTATTTGGTCTTCTGTGATTACTTCAAATAGGACAAGAAATATCTCTTATTCACACATGATTATTGATAATATTATTTAGTCTTTGAATAACATTAAACAAAATTCAAAATGAGCCTATAGAAGCAAATAAATCACAATTTAAAACAAGCTCACTCTTGTTTTAAATTTTGATTTATTTGGTGTAATGATGGAAGGACAAACGAGGGTATGTGAAAATGCATGTCGGAACATCAGCAAAAAGCGCCAAGACGGAGCAATGAATTTTATCTACCACATTTCACATAGCAAAGATCAGGTAATTTTCCAGAAATTCGTCACAAAAATTAATTCGTTTAAAGATTATTCTTCCAGAGTTGATTTAAATTCTCGTTTTCAAACCAAGTACTATCAAAAAGAAGATTCTTTTCAAATATTTTCAAAGTATTCGTGACATGTAGTGACTAATAGAGCCCATCGGTAAGCCCAAATATCTCTCCGCCTGCAGGGCATTAGAAAATGTAGGCACCTGGAAGCATACGGTCACAAATATGAAGCCACTCCTCCTCTAATAATCATATTTCGAACTGCTTAGCCTAAACTAGAAGGATTTTCTTACTCCACCCAGCACATCAAACTCATCTGCACGCAAACATTTTTTGACAAAAAACTAGGCTACAACGGAGCTGACTTTGCCAAATGAGACCACCCACCAAAAAGGCAAGCAATAATTAAATCTATTCCAGCTAAATAGCTCAATTTTCTGTTATTTCATTATCTAAACCTTTACAGTAGGAAGGCAAATTTAGACCCTTCTGCACAGAGGCATAAAATCCTGCAAAAGAGGAAGAATTAATGATAAATGAATAGTCTGAGGTGGATCTAGCTTTGAGGAAAATGCTTATCTAAACAACAAAGAAACAAGCATTTTAAACTTCCTAGCAACACATACACCACTGAGATATATATTTTTTTACTGCTTTAGTAGCTGCAAATCAATTAGGCGATAGATCTCCGAGAATAAATTCTATTTTTAACCAACAAGTCGATGAACGCATAGTGGTACAAAAAAATTTCATACTTAGATATTCTTCATATGTGAAAATTCTTGATACATAAAAGTAACTCATCGGCAACTTTATTTCGAGGAATCCATCATTTAATTGAGAAATTATTTAAATTTTTCTACGTGCACGGTCGGACGATCAACGGTATTAACGGTCAAGTTGTTAAATACCTGAGACTTATCACAATTACAATTCAATTTATGTCTTATTAGCTGATTATTACTATTTCGTGATTAAATAATGAGTACATTCCTGAATAAAAGAGCAGGAAATGGCTCTTGAAATATTAAATAAATAAAGTCTGGCGGTAATAAATCGCAATCAAGCAGCAGTTCGACTTATAATAACAGTCAGATTGGTGTTTATCTCAATCTCGCCAACTTGATTTGAATAATTAATTTAATTGCTTATTTAATACACAACCAAAAGTAGCTTAGGAATAAAGTTGTCTGAAAGCCTTGAAAAAGAACTGAAGAATAAATACACGTATCTTACAGATATAGTGTGTGAATGAGATATAGGGAGGAAAAGAGCGCATCTAGGCAACACTAGTTTTAATAACAAATGCTCACGAAAACACATTTTCCTATAATCTGATGAATTTTCATCCCCAAGATCTCGTTGAATATTGTTAAGATACAGAGAGAAAATTTAAAGAACGCTTACTACATAGATTGATCAATAAAAATACTGCTGCTTCATTACTACATAATCCCTAAATTTCCAATTATCTGTTGGATGTGGAGGAACACAGAATAATCGTACGCAGCATGTACATTTTACATACTGCCATAAGCCTCAAGGAGTGTCGCATTACCATTCCATGGACTTTTATAAGGATAAGGGATAGATCCAACTGTACGAAAATGAACTGATAGTCAGATAAACTTTCTAATACGCATGGCTAGCAGTACGGAAACAGATTTTACTTGGCAAAGAACAAATAAATAACTGTAAGTACTTGAGCCGCTTAAACTATCCTACACGTTAGCATATAGAATAAAAAACCTAAAAGCTTTCCTTTGTGCAATATGTATGAAGTCTACATTTGAAAGAAATGCTCTGCTAAGTGCGCTACAGTATAGAGAAGACAAACTTGTGTAACTTCCCAGTAAAACGACTAATTCGAATACTGTGAAGTTCAACACGACGAGACAAATTCAAACAGTTTCTAAGTTTTTACATTTATACCAACCAAAACCGAAGCACAAAGAAGGCTTCATTTGAAAATCAATTCAACCAGCAGATTATCGTAAATATAAACGTGAACAATAAAAATGCTTATAAAATAGAACTTGTTTCACAAATAATTATAAACTATATATTTGCTGGTTAGTGGCTAAAACACCCCTTGCATCTGGCCGAAATAGTATCAAAAGTAGCATGCACCCTAAGAAACCTGGGCATCCAAATAACCACAATTTATGCAAAAAGGAATAATTCTGCACCTTAAATTTGGATTCAAATCAATAACTTGCAATCAACTGCGAACAAAACACTATACTAACGCTCATAAGGTAAGCACCAGTTTATAAAATGGCCTTTCTGCGACCAAATAAACAACTCTGCAATTCGGCTATATTCTGAAGGTGACGACAACCACCGAAAGTTGAAAAGCATTGCAAGAAGCTTAGGCATGATATCCAGTATATGATAAGTTCTTAGCACAATTGTCGCATTTAAACTCAATTACAATTAACTAAAATATGTTGTAAGTTATTGTTCGTGTCAGCGGAGTATACCATCTAATAAGTTGGTTCTATGACGATAAATTGAAACTTATTCTAATTTACAATAACTGAAGCTAATTGTAAATAACCTCCCCATTACTTAACTTTTCAAAATCAAGAAGTGAATTTCACAAGACAACTATTTGCCTCAAAAATATAGACCAGCCAAGCCGTCAGAATTAACACTAAACGGTACTTCAAAGGAATTAGAATTCCGTATTCGGAAAAAGAAAGAGATTAAACATCATTTTAGTCACTCTAAATTTGATACACACGCACACATTATGAGAATGTGCCATGAACGATGTACTTTTTGGCATCTGTTTCTAAATTCAGGTTATTAAGCACCAATCCAGATAAAATTTGATAAAATTGAACCAGTGCTAACTTGCTCTTCAATTTTCATTTAACAAAACAGGCTCTAAGTAAGAAATATTCAACTTAGGTGCTTAACAAAATGTGTAGTCACGTCGATACTCATTAGCGTGCGTTCACACACAAGCAAGAAAAGCAAAATAAATTTATAATTGCATAATTCAAAAATGAATGTAAAATAATAAAAGCATTAATAGCAAATAAAAAATAGTTAAATAATAATGATATGAGAAAATATTATTATAAAAAAGATCAATGTAATTACAATAGTTTAACGACAATGTGCAGTAGTGGATTACGTAAAGATTGATAAAAAACCAAAATAGCATACCCGTTTGGGCATTCATTATATATTGCAGTTTAGCACTGTTTGGAACAAGGTATTTACAAGCACGTTGTTATAGCAAGTTTAAAAAATAAGTAAGCGTGCGAATTTACTAAGTTAATAGTTCTTGTGTATCAGGAATGTAACAACAAAACTGTTGTTTCGACAAAACAGCTTAAAATTATGCAATAAAGCATTAGGCCAAAATATAAAAAAATTCTCTTCAAATGAATATTGGAAGCAAGAAAAGTTGACATTACCGTCATCACATCATAAGCATAGATAGCTATAGATCAACATTTTTATAAACTGATGAAAAACATCCATAGTTATGTATAGGCTGTGATGAAAATACGCTCTTATTAGAATATTAAGTTGCTGAAAGGGTTAAAAAATTGCAAGTAGTATAACGCATTAATCCTGGGATAAATAAGCAAGCCATAACACGCTCAGAAAAGATGGAAACTGAGAAACGGTTGTCGTAACACACGAATGCACGTCTGCATACTCTGCAGTCGAGGGCAGTTTCTCCGTACTTTAATTTTTCATTTCGAATAGTGCACACAAAATTAAGGCAATTAAAAATCCTCCCTCGCACACACACACACACACACACACACACATTACAATAGCTTATGCACGCACAATAGCACACATCATGCATAAGCACACGCGCTCATGCGCACGCACAAAATCCAATTTAGTCAATTTAACAATTTTTAAAACCTATCCGTGAGTTTTCGGCACTTCGCGCGTAAACTACATTAGTACCATTAAAAGAAAAACTTACGGACGAGAGATTCGAAATATTACCAAAGAGAAAGTGGATTGAAACCGGGAAACAGGTATAGTATTTCAGATTTGCTTATGAGTAATGTCTGGAGCCAAGGAAGCGTGCGCAATGTATGCGTAACAGTCTTCAAGCAACTGAACTGAACAGCACACCATTTTTATGTTTGCCGCAGTCATGTTTGGACCAAAATTAATATCAGCCCTATTATTTCACCACACAGATTGGAATCTTGCAAAATATTAACAAATGCAGTCATTAATTTATATTTTCATGTACAAAACAACAAGAACTAAAACCTCACGTTTCCCCGACACTGGAAATTGCATATCTGCTGCACAGCTGATTATGAAATATATCAAACAACGACGGTAAAGACTTGAAAGAATCGAAGGCACCAAAAAACTGAATAAAAATGAAGCATATCGACAATGATATATATGTTGATCGGAATCATTTTAAAACACAAACGACGCTTTTCATCAGATGTAATATGCATTTGCCTGTAAGCATTTCTGCTTCTAATCGCTTGGGCAAATGCAAAATGTGATTGTTCAAATCAATCATTGCAGTTGAGTATAGCTGAAAAAGTGATACTTTAACAAGCAACAGAGAGACATGATGTAAAGAAGAATAAGATTGACGGTTTAAAAATGCCAGATATATAGAAATCATCTCAGAAGTGATCATAAATGGTGTTTCGGTATATCAAAAAAAAACAAAATGCATAACCCCATTGGCAGTTAGACAGCTTCGTCTAGTGACATTAGTAAAGGGTTCACATACTCAAAGCCTTCAAATTCCGTCTGATCGATTTGCGAAATTATTGAACTAGAAAAATAAAAAAAATAAAAAAGAACTATTAGTAATAAACATACAAAAAGTAATATATATATTTCTTCGATTGACTACGAGTCAATCGAAGAAATCTTACAAGGTTGGCGTATTCTATAATATATATATATATATATATATATATATATATATATATATATATATATATATATATATATATATATATATATCGTTACCAGTTTCACCATTCTTTAAAATATAAGAACAAAATTTAGGCCACTCCTTTTGCGTAACGTCATTTGGTGTGTCATCGCTTTCATTGTAATTGCGTCCGTAATTGATGGGTGTGTCGTATTTTGAGAAACGTAGACTAATCAGGCCTTCAAAAATAGCCTACGTTTCGCAAAATACGACACACTCATCAATTATGGACGCAATTACAATGAAAGCGATGACACCAAATTACATACGCAAAATAAATGGTCTAAATTGCGCTAAAGGAGTGATCTAAATTGCGCAAAACAAAGACTGACATAACGAAGGGGAGATTGGTTGCGACAAAATTACAGTTGGGATTGGATGAAAGAATATACCAACGAATCCAGAATAATGGCTGTAGTTACTGATCGAAATAAGATTTGCTGAAATTTGATTTCGGAGTGCGATTTGCGTACGCGGGATTTAGCTTAACACCGAAAGTTTCACAAAGATCCGATTGATCACAACTTCCATTTTCGTTTTGTCTTCGATCGGGCTGAGTTTGTATTCATCCCAATGGAAATGCGGTTCTATCACACCAGAATTGCATTTTTGTAGAATCATCTTTCTCTTTGATGTCTTGTTTGAATTTAGATTGATCATGTATAATATCGTTCATGGACATTCTATAAGCGTCGGCTTCAAGCATAAGAACTCCTGATTCTTTGTCGGGTGTGTAAAGCCGTATGGATTTGTCTGATTGTAGTTTTCTGAGTTTGCCTATGTGCATTTTTGTGATAATTTAGCTGTCGTTGAATTCCTTCTTTTATTGTTCTAGTGCGCTAACTATCTCAGCTTTCATTCCTTGTCTATTGAATGCTAGTGGGGCGGTGTCTCCGTTAAGTCATTGTAGAAATTTTCTGTTCCAGCCTGAATGTCAATAATTTCGCGTTCACTTAGGTCTCTTTTGATTGTTCAGAATTTTGATCCTATGGAAAATTATTCTTTCTGGTGTTTTGAAAAGATTACTTTTGAATAATTGTGAATAAATGCGTCTGGGTTTGTAGGAAA